>BGPT01000910.1:138349-168652 GCA_003297045.1 Symbiodinium sp. clade C Y103 | reverse complement strand
TGCAAGAGAAGACATCTGTAACATAGAATGACGTATGTGTGCAAGTGCAAGAGAAGACATTTGTAACGTAGCATGACGTATGTGTGCGAGTGCAAGCGAAGACATCTTTAACGTAGAATGACGTATGTGTGCAAGTGCAAGAAAAGACATCTGTAACATAGAATGACGTATGTGTGCAAGTGCAGATGAACGTTATTAGCCCACCCCACCCCACCCCACCCCACCCCACCCCACCCATCGTCCAAAAAACACAAAAACGCACGTACGGTAAACCAGCCGCCAGCATAAACTTCTTGGGGCGCCAAGTTGTTTGAACCCAATCAGATTTGGGGAGACAGAAAGCCGGTTGCTCCCAGACCTTTGAGGTTTCGCCTGATCTTTCAATGGGCCAAGGTTTCAGGCAACCGGAAAACCAATTTCATCTCCAGTTCCAGGTCTGATGGGCTTTGGGATGGTGAAAGAATCTGAAAGAATCTGAAAGGAGCTACAAGTGACGATGACTTGGGAAGAGTTTTTTTTTTTGCAGAGTTTCCCAGCTCTTGGTCCAGTTGTTCCTCGTTTTCGCTCAGTCAGTCTTGGTTTTTTCTTGCTACCGCACCTCTTTGTGCCAGCTGGAATTGTACTCTAGATGTTTCTTCACGATTCAGCGTGATTCATGCAGATCTTGCAACTGTGATTCATAGAGATCCATGTGATGATCTGCAAGTGCAAGTCATCATGCTTGTTGAACAAAGTGCCTTCAGGATGTGGATGTCCAATGATTTCCAGAGTATTTTCTGATCATTTCTTATCTCAATGGGCACTGCAGATGCTTTGGCTCTGAGAAAAACGGACAGAGGCTGGGCATCAGGGCCACCCCAAGTGGCACCTGCTGCACCTGCTGCTCGGTTTGATGGATGACTGTCACTTGGGCCTTCGCAGCATGAAGACCAGCCGCTCCTTCAGTGGTGAGACGCTGGAAACTCCTCAGGTGTCGTGTTTTGTGTTTTGTTTTTGCGAAATTTGGGTGACTTTTGAGTTCCCCGTTTTGGTTGAGGAAAGCTTGAAATCATGGATGCTTTTAGTACGCGTTGTGCACATGAGGGACCGCGTTTTTTTTTTTTTGATGTTTTTTGCAGGTCTTACATATAGAATCAGCATGCATATGTTACATAGAATCATCATGCAAGAGAAGATCTAGTAGCATAGCATCAAGTGTGTGTGTGTGTGCAACTGCAAGAGAAGATCTAGTAGTGTAGCATCAAGTCTGTGTGCAAATGCAAGAGAAATCTTGTAGCGTAGCATCTAAAGTGGAAGCCAGCGCAACAAAGGTTATTGGACCCCCCCACCCCACCCCCAATGTGTCTTGGAAGGGCAATGATTTCAAGCTGCATGCATTTTAACACACGGTCCGTGAGGTGCACAGCACTTTTTAGTACAACTTCATCTCTTGCAATGGGAATGTATAAGAATCAGCCCACGAAATCATAAATTTGCCATAATTCGCCCATAGGCCAATAGTAGAATCCATTGAATCCACTGTGGGAATCTGCTGCTGTCCCAGGCGTTAGGTCCGCGGAAGCTGCGCACTAGCCGGGAGGGCTTAGATGAGGACAGCTCTGCGCTCGAGCGACTGGGTAGCCGAGAATCCAATGACAGCAGCCCCGGGGCGCCTCGCTTCAAACTTGCACGCAGTCGCTCCCTGCGACTGGAAACCATCGATGAAGATGAAGAGGTGGCTAAGGTGAAACGCGTGCAATCCTTTTTGAAGCGGCATGGCTTTGCGAACGCTGCAACTCCAAGGGAAGGCTACACGGTGATTCAAATGAAACCTGTTTATGCCATTGATGTTGCTCGGGACCTGGGTAATGAAGAAATGGTGATGCTACTTTCAGAACAGACATCGAACCCCAACGCTCCAAGAGCTGTTGGTGCCCGGAGCTGCTGTTCCGGAGTCGGATGCTGCGAGCCTGACTGTGCAGAATATGAGCAACTAAGATCTGTGATGTTATGATATGGCTATGGCTTAAAATTGTGGTACCAAACATGGTTATTTTATGTTATTTTTAATGGTTAATTAAGATCAACCAACCAACCATAGGCTTAATAATTTTGAGCCATACCCATATAGCTTATGAGCTCCTAGCACGCTTCGTGACGTTTTTTGCCGCAGGCCACATCTTCCTCGATTTGCTGAGAGGATCATGTCGAAAAATTTCGCATTGATTATATAACCATGGATCAATCCACCACCTGGGGAATTCATTGGGAATAGGTTTTCTAGATTCATTGGATTGGTTTAAGGGAAAATCTACAGGAAACCTCTATATTTGATGGGAAAATCCATGGTTTCCTGTAAAATTTCCCATTAACCAATCCAATGATAGATTTTTCTAGTGGTTTATTTCGTATGGCCCCAGCAAATCCAGCAAATCCAAGAAAAGGAGACTCTCGAGAAATAGATTTTGGATTTGGACACATGATCTTGAACAAGATCAAGCGATCCAGATGAGCAGTGGCAAAAAGAAGCTACTATGTTCGGTTCAGTATTGTTACGTTAAAGTGGATCAATCGCTATTCAGATAGTTTTAATTTGTTCAGTCAAGAGGGAGCCCTGCTCAAGTCTCACCACCTTTATTACAATATTCTTAATTTGGTTCCAATCTTTTGGGGCAGAAACTCAGCGACATCGCAGCTGGTCTTCCGCACTGCTTGCCGCTGGGAGATACCGGGACTAGACTGCTCCAGGATGTCCTCAAAGGGATGAGCACGAACAGACAACCCAATAGTTAGCGATCTCGCCAGCATTGTGGATGTGTGATGTGAGCCATCAACTCTCTTCCAGAGCAACAATATACAATGGGAAAACTTATGACAAGTTAGCTTTCTACTTATGGGGTATATAAGCGGAACCAACAGCGGGACAAAGGGGGCTGTAAGCAGACCCAACGGATTCCAGACTTGCCGAGTATGGCGGAAACCAACCATAGTGATGCAGATGAGCCAAACATGGGGCATCAAAAGTTCCGCATTATGCGGCTGACTTTTTTTGTGGCTCAACATTTCAAAGGAAAGCAAATATAAAGTGTGCATCTCTTCTCAAAGGGCATCATTGATTTTGCCTGGTCTTGCTAGTTTGCCGGAGATCAGCCAACATGAGCTTGAAAAGGTTTGGTGCTGCATGATGCTGGGGTAGTGACAAGTGATCACGGAAGAAATCTGGTGCCAGCTTGCATGATTTCATACATTTTCAACAGTGAACGACCAAGCATTCTGTACTTTGGGTGTATTTGTACAAGATCAATTGTGTATATACACTTGTTGAATCTTGTTAATCTTGTTGCTCGCACGATGGGAAAATCACATCGCTTGAGTAAGCGATCCTTTTGGGTGCCAGGTGAAATCGGCCCCTTCATGGGAAGATTTGATGGGGGATGTATGTGGTGCTCCAGAAATTGGATGTTGACATCATGTACCATTCAACGGCTTGAGCAGTCTACTATCTATATAATTCTACATACATATCTATACTTCTGTATGCAGCTCTGCAAATGATCTCCTACAGCTTTCCCCAAAAACAAACTCATACTATCCATCAATGACTCATTTTGCCATTTTGTCCCCAAGTCTAACATAGTCGGACCACAAAACCAGTTTTTCATCCCCTGTGCTTTCTATGGCACTACGCAGCACTACCGCCAGGGGTTCATCTTGGAAGAAGTTGCGACAGAGGTCTCAGATCCACACGGTGATCTTCCACAAGACGTTCCAAAGCTGAACCAAAAAGGGCCAACGGGGCTGGCTGAACCCATGGGGGACCCCAAAATCATCCCCAAATCTGTCATGTTTGATGGGGAAAGAAATGGGTTTTGACGTTTTAACTTATCCCAATTTTGAGACCCCCCCCCTGGTTGGTCAATAGACGATGAAGAATGGCGGATCGGATAGTTCGCAAATATGATCGGTCTGCAAACTCATAAGCCATAAGTACTGAGGTGTAGCTCCAAAATGGGGTTGCCCTGAGTTGCGTGATGATGGGTATCGAAAGTCGCCAACATCTCCGTATGGGGATTCACAAATTGTGCTCCGGACCTGGGGGTGAACCCTTATTCTAGAATATGTTAGATTTAGAACCACATTTGTTCTTGCAAGAATTGAACGTTAAATTCCCACATTCGCTTGGTCCAATCCCCCGTGATTTCTTGGAGATTACCATATTGTTGGCACACAAACAACTATGAAAGCCTCATGTTTCGCTGGTCAAAATGTCCAGGATGTGATTTGATCCCCTCACCCTATTTGGAGGATCACGCTACTTAGTAGCTGGGTCAGTGAGTATGATTTAAGTCATTTAAGTTTACTTGGACCCACCTACAATGGGTTTGGGTGAAACCCCCAAATTCCATGGTCTATCAAATCTATAATCATTTGACGGCCATATTTTCCGGATTCGGGGGTTCCTTGAGGCGGCCCACCTGGCTCCTCTTGTCGACCTGGACCAGTACTTGCAACCTGGCCGCTGTGAGAAGTAACGGAGAAGCTCCGAATCTACGAATCCCCAGAGATCCAGAGATCAGCCAACTGGATAGTTTGATATTCTACCATAGATATCCATAGATTGTTTATGAGCCAACTGTTTCTTGATACCTAGGCCTTTTTGGTTTCTGCGCAAGCAGATCCCTTCAGGCATAGCACACTTAGCACACATTCAGAGATCTGCACAGTGAAAGGCTTCTGCATCAATCCTTTCTCATTGAGCACCTCCAGTTCTGAGTCTATAAATTTCAACTCGCAAAACACAATGGCTGGCAATGGCTGGCACTTCTCACCATGTTTGATTCGTTTGAAGCGCTTCGTTCAAGGTCGTAGACACTTCGAGATTATGTATATATATATATATACATAAATACACGGTATAGTGCACAGACACACACACACACACACGCATAGAGTATATAAGTGTATGATATATGTGTGTGTGCATGTGTGTGCGTGTATAATGTATATTGATTATTACTTACTTAGTGATTATATATATATATATAGTACATATATATATATATATGTATACATGTGTCCACATGTGGAAAGTCCCCCTGGTCCATCCCGAGGCAACAAGAAGAAGGATAGCAATTCAGCGCCCGAACCACCTGAAGACGGCGGTGGTGCTGGGCCCCAGTCCTGGTTTCATGGGGCTACCAAATGAGCGATATATTAAAAATGGCCTGGTTGATTGGGTACTATAGGAAATTACACTACCTGGGTTATTGAGGATTATTATGATCCATGGCATATTATAATTCTTATGACTCACAATGGAATATCTACGAACCAACCGGTGTAATGAGATGGGATAGGGGTGTTTTTAATGCCTCAAATGTTTGGACCAAGCCAAGTGGTTTGTGGTATTCTCCAAAAGTGGCCTCAGGGAACATTTTTTCAGGGAACATTTTACGGTACATTCAGGAACAAGGAGGGAACACATTTAAAGACACATTGACCTGGTTTCCCGTCCTGCTTTTGTTCTCTCACAACTGATTCGTTGCGAATATTAATATGATTATCAGGGACCACTTGTAACATCCTTGGGACCCAAAGACCACAATTTTAGATTTTCTGAGTCAGAAACACGGAGGACTGCTCATCCAAAAATCAGGGTCATTTGGATTCCTCGATGTCATGACCGCATTGATGAATTAGGACAGGTAGAGGTTATTGAGACTCACCCAGGCTACAGACCACTTGCGCGGTTTGGGAGGGTCACCATTGCTGCACGCTTAGGTTTTTACACATTTTCTGCAGATCTATTGATGTTGAGGGAAAATCCAGGGCTCCCTTCAGCAAGCTGCTGGGAATGCAACTCTGTTGGATAGATACTGTATAAGTACTGTGAGTAAAATTCCACCGCAAATTCAAAGCACTGGATTTGAAGAGTCAGTCTTAGGTCAGTGTTAGTAGATCAGTATTGGTAAGTCAGGATTAAAAACAGGTCAGTAAAATCTTGATTGAAGCATTTTGGGGTAACCAACGACTTGACGGTCGAATTAGGACTCCACCTCCCTTTTTTTCTTAGCGTTGGAGGGAGGATGGGACCATGGGAGACACCGGCGCAGGGCCCTGCAATCATCAGCTGTTCCTGTCGAAAGACTTGGGCAAGACCTTTTCTCTAGTGTCAGCCAGACTTGTTTACAACTTGACAGTTCGTTGAGAGCTTTTGCTCGTGACATCTCATCACGACATCTCACTGATCATAAAGAGACAGGTGTCAACTCAAGTATTTCAATGCTATTTTACCCCTTCGAACTGGTGTCACCAGCGTGCCAGGCAGAATTACGTTGTGCAGTTCAGCTGGGGTGACCCTACCATGAATCAACAGGCGGGCTGGGGTGGACCGAGCATCATAAGTATCCAAGTTACATCTCCATCCATATCCTAGCCATGTGGCTGTGAGTCGCCAGCAACAAAGGAACTGAGTGATGGCTTTCCAAAATGAAATCACATGGATTTCGGATTGGATTTCGGATGGGTTTGTTCTTGCACAGAATTGGATTCTTGGAATAGAGACTGAAAATCACCAGCTTGGTGGTTCCCCTTGGTCTCGCATTTTTGTGAGATAGCTCCATGCCGCAAATCAGCCACATGGCGACTCCAGACATTTGTGGAATTGTCACTTAGTGAGCTCAAAGCTTGCCACTGCACAAATCAGCATGAGATCAATGCTCATAGCAACATATAGCAACTGTAAAACTGCCGCCTGGTGGTTTAGATTTGTCTTCCTGTCCCACCCTTGGACGATGAAATGACTGTTCGTAACACTGCTCTGTATTCCATATGGGTTGAACACCCAAATCAACGGCCAGAACCTTCCAACCAGACAATCTGCAGACACTGAAATCTGATTTCATGTAGGAAAAGCTCTGCCTGCTGCGAGGATCGGATCTACTTTACCCACTTTAGGAAGAAGACTGGAGACCAACCGAAGCTTTACATTTGGGTGCGGCTCCTTAGATATCGGCCATTTGGTGTGGTGGGCTTCTCTGAAAATGGCGAAAGGATCCCAAATACCATCAATATGTAGCAGGTTCAAGAGGGACAATGATGATTCACCAGTGAGTGTTGGGGTTTTCTCTTGAGTTTTCAGACAATCCGAAGTGACCTTTTGCTCCCCGCTGAGTCCAGTGATGTAGACTTCGCCTACATGGATGCCGACGTGAAGTTTTGGGGTAGTCCTGTGACTATGGTGGCGCTGGGAAACAAGTCGGATTCTCAGGGACGGCTGCGCATTGCAGTGGGTTGGGTCCCAGATGTTGTTCATTTTCTTTCTGTATGTGCCAGGGTCAAAAAGTTGGATTATATACCATGATATACCATGATATAAGGGGATGGTCATGCGCGTTTTATAAAAGGGGTCAAGATATGGTTAATATATCATAATAATTATATCCATGCTAAGGATTCCCATGGATTCCCAACCATCATGGGATGACCCTCACCTTTCTCAAGCTATCTGCAGGAAGAGTTTACGGGTCCGGAAACACAAACGGAAGAGTGAAAAACACCGGCTTCCTTGAAATGTTGATATCCATCAGGGCATATCAGGGATATTTGATGTTGTAATCCCCCTTTTTCTCAGTGTGTTCTATCCCCACTTTTGCTGGTGATCCTTAGAAGAATGAGTATCCCATTTTCGGCATCTGCGGTGGTTGGATGGGATCCCATCTGAATTCACCCTCCAATCAAGCATGGCTAGCTGGAAAATCTCCCATTTTGGGATCGTATTTTCCGATTAGATATATAAACAATGCCCATTAGATTGGACTTCCCATCGCCATGTTTTTTTCGGAGGACCGGAGGGTATGCTTATTTTCTGGGTCCCGTTCCGCCTATTTTGTGATGGGGCCTGCTCATCCGCCTTGAAGCACGGTTATCATCCGGAGGTGGTTTTGTCTGACAAGAGGATACTATTGAAGCAGTCAAAATAGCAGTAGGTGGTGAGTCATTTCTAGGTTCCTGGTGTCGCACAAGTTCATTTTCGTCGCCAAAGTGAGGGCCACAGCGAGGGATTTTGGAGGGTAGCAGCGGCAGAAGAGTGTAACCTTCCATCCCCCTTGGGATGTACTGAGGGTATTCCCCATGATGTGATGCCATATTTGGAGAGGCGAGTCGTGAACATCTGATCATTGCGGTATACACAACTTGAACAAAATTGGCCAGTATACATTGATTTAAAAAGTACGCCAAATGGCCAAAATGCATCAACTGTGGCACCCTGCATGTGGCATTTCCGGAGACCTCATAGAAGAGAAGACCTCCTGGAGTTGTCGGATCAACGTCCCATCAACTTCCAAGAACATCAAGACATATCACAATGACATCACTTCCAGTGAAGCCCCATAAATGCTGGGTTAGGGGTGGGACGTGTTCCCAATCATGTCAACAATCACACAGCCGATTAGCCCGCAGTCAAAGAACTCTATGTCCAGGTGACGGAAACATCCTACTTTCAAGCTTTTTCACCTACTTCCGGTGGGGGCATTTATCGTGGGAGGAATAGATCCAATAATAAGCTGGGATACAATATATCTCTTGGTATCATCACGTATCATCCCATATTGGGGAAAGGTCATTAATTAAGCCATTGATAGGGATTTGCTTGGACGCATTCTGCCAATGGATTCCCAGGATGGGATGGATGGCCGTACCACATCTTACCACATTTTTGACCATGTCATATGTGGTATGATCAACATTTATCAACATTCATCAGCCAAAACAGAACTACCTTGGCCCTGTTTGGGATGCCAACTGCCCTGATGGCTGAAGGTGAAAGATGTGGCAGCACAGACGGTGATGCTGATGGTCAGTGCAGATGGTGGGCGAACCTTCAATGCTGCACAGGTCCACTGATCAGTGGGTCCAGTACTGGGGGGAAGCCCAAACAAACGATAGATATCGACGGATCCTGACAGATTTCTCCATGTTGGGGAGTTCAATATCGCAAGGGTGATTAAATGATAGTGTAGTCTAGTGAATCCTGAAACGAAGCATGGAACCTCAGAACAAACGCATGTTGAATAGATGTTTATAGAGGCATGACCAACAATGTCTGAAATCCAAGTGGGTGAATGACTTGCAAAAGGAGGTGTTAACCCAGACCCAAACGGAGACCGGCCTCGCACCATGGACATTTTCTACTTGTCGGAGGCTGCGCGCGAACAAAAACGGGACGGCCCCAACGGATCCAACAACAAGCCGCACAATCAGCCTGTTGGAGCAGATTTTGAAAAAACAAATGATCATATCAACTCACTACAGGGTATGAAGATGTAAAATCATTGACGTTTCTATGATCAAATGAACATGGTTGACTTCATTTTTCCTGGGGCTGGTACTTGGCCCTCACAGATGAATCAGATTTATAGCAATTTAATGAGAAATTGATGACTAACCAATGGATTTAGAGGTACCATATTTTCAGACAAACCCACTTATAGTCTTATATAGTAAAATAGTTTCAATACCGAATTGATAACAATTGATATCAAATGGGGGGGTGATTCACATCCATAACTGATCCATAACTGCTATAGCCTCTAGCTGATTGGCTTAACCTCCCAGGCCCGGCTAAGACTTGTGGCTGGATAACTCTCCCTGCCAGCTGCCCACGGAAATCGACGAGAAGTCCTATACGGTACTGGACACCTCGGAGGGCTTAGTGATGCTCCATGTGAATCATGGAGCCAAAGAGGCGACGGTGGCGGCTGATGATTGGATGAATTTGGGACTAAGGGATGAAATTGGAGGGAGAAACTGGGGGAAAGTTGGGGGATTGGATGGGATGATGACAAACCCTGATGTTTTTGAAGAAAAGGCCAAGGTTTGGAAGAGATGAAGTGAAACATGGATTGAGACTCTAGGACCATACCTGAGACTGGAAAGATAGGATGTTCTTTGGATGTTCTTTGGATACTACGTAGATGTAGGTGGGATTTATAGAGTCAACATTCATCAACATTGAGTGTTCTGCAGGTGCCTCCTTTTACTGAGTGGGGGCAGGCAATTCAAAGGAACTCAGATTATGACTAGGCTATGAGCCGAGAGCTCTCAGGTGATCGTCTCTTGTGGATGGTGATTGCGCACTGTCATGCCTTGGTCACCAGTTGATTTACCATGATCATCACCTACAAACCAGGCATTTGAGTAGGTCTCACCTTACTTTCCTAGAATGGCGGTTTCCTGAAACGGGGGACCCCTTACCCTCTGGTAAACTAACATAACTATGGAAAATCACATTTTTTTATGGGAAAATCCACTATAAATGGCCGTTTTCAATAGCTATGTTAGTTTACCAGAGGGTATCACAATTGGTTTCCCGATCAGACGTGACCGGGCAGGCGCAAGTGGGAAATGTCTACATCTCTGATGACAAAGGCTGGGGGGAAACCTGGGGGTTGCTGGGGGGTCGTAGTGAAGGCCAGAATCTAGATTCATATTATATAAATCTCAAAAAAAATGTATAATAGTGGAGGCCAGTTCTGAATGATGTTTTCTTCTAATTCTTAATCCCAACAAAATTTGTAATGATCATGACTCGCATGGACTCGCATGTTTTTCAGGCAGGTTGAAACAGCCTCTCAGAATCTGGTGGGGTCCACTGCAGGGCCAACAACTGACCCAGAGCTATTGATTCCTGAAGTCAATTTTGGCCATTAAAGGAGAATCTCGGGTTTTTATCAGTTTTTCGAAGCACTCAGACTCGGATAGCTGATTTTCTCAATAATTGCTGGCCGTATCATGTCTCCATTCTCTTTGGGCAAGCGGGTGACTAGTGAGCAGCTGGGTATCTTTGGGTTGTAGACTGTAAATCCAGACTCTTTGAGTACCATTTGCTTCGCAAGTGGTTTTCAACCCATTGTCGAACTGCGAAAGAACAGTAGGCCTAGTGTTCCGGGTGGAGCCATGGTTGACGGCATGGATGTAGATATGATGACATCGGGGTTTCTTGAAATGGGGGATCCCCAAAACCCATAGGTTTCAATACTAAACTGGTCTAATGTTGGATGATTTGGGGGTTTATTTAAGCACCCCCCCGATATGTTTCGAGGGGAAGGTCAAACTTGTTGTTACCACACAGAGGAGACGGGTCTAAAATGAGGACATACTTGAAGCTCAGTTAATAGCCAGAGTTAGCCTTGAAAATGAAGATGTCCATTTGCCACAATAGGATTGTAATTTTATTAACATTTTATAACCACGGTAACCCTTGGTATCCATAGGTTATATATATGGTTATATTATATTAAATAGTTACAAATGGGAGTACGACCATGGTACCCCCCTAGTAGCATGGTGCTTACAACCATATGGGCAGATGCAGCTGGTACAACTCTTCAGTAGCAGCCATCCTGGACTGAAGGCAGCAGGCAACATCAATCGTGAGAGGTCGGTACAGTCAAATAATGTGTGGATTTTCCGCTCCCGCCAGTCCATTCTTGCTGAAGGGAAGCATACGAGAAACCCATAGAACCCCATATATTTTGCTTCAGAAGTATGGCTCCATGCAGACTTTCCCTTCAATGAATTCAATGATGGAATGATGGTGGTATCGGTTCCGTCAAGACTATTGGCTCCACGCAATTTTTGGTGGATGCCAGAAATTGGGATGGGTCAAAACCTATTGTTACCATATTTTTGGGAATAACCATCCATTGACCAGCTATTTCATGGTACCTAGGATAGCAGGGTTTTGACCCACAACCTAATGAGAATCATGAGTAGCTCCCTGGGGTTTGATCTATTGACCCATACACAACAGACACCTTGGATGCCCTGGGAGGATATAGATTTACTCTCTCGCTTCCCAACAACGTGCGGGGTACCAACGGCGACTGTGAATTTGACAAGGCGCCATGGGGATGGTTTATGCGACCCATTTCTATCCATTTCCGTGAACTTGGGGATGGTCTACTGTTCTTTTATTTGGGTGTTCCACATGAGAACCAACAACAATGGGGATTCAGCCGAATTTCTCCGGCACGATTTAAGCAAAAACACCTGAATTTGAGTACAACAGTGCATGACTTGACCACATGCGCCATTGGGATTGGCCGCAGCCACATAGGCACCTGAAAGAAACATTTGAAGATCCATAGAACAGTTGAACAACCTGGAAAATGAGTGAACATGATGAGGCAAAATGAGGAACAAATTGTCAATAGACTCCTGGATACACTTGGCTGTGGGCCCAAATTGGATACCCCCAGTGCGGTATGGTTGATGCTAAAAACAAACAGTGCGTACGTGGTCTGATCCATCACTATGCGTTTTTTATTTTTTCGGCAACCCATTTAAACCTACTTTGTCAGGATCGTATAACATCCATCATAGATAGATCACAGACCAAGAATCAACATCATCGACCGTGTCCTTTAGCATATTATATAATTGATACCAATGTGATTGCATGGACCATTTGAAGTGAATTATACGAGCTAGGATTACGATAGAAACCCAGTATTGATAAATTGACCAGTTCCTATAGATAGAATCCCAGCAATAGACAATGAAGGAGGGAAACCCTATGTTTGATATTGGAAAAACTAGTCAGTTTCTGGTTTAGATGTTCCCTTAAACCAACCATTAAGAGATAGAACAACAACTTATTGACCAGTTTTTCTGGATTTTCTTTTAAAATCACGAATTAGACACAGTTAAACCTGGAAATTCCTGGGGGGGTTCCCAACTGCCAGGTCTTAAGCCTTGAGGGTGTCTACATGGCCAACTTCAAGGACAGGAAATCACAGGTCTCATTGGGGAAATCACAGGTCAAATCAGAGGTAATCCTCATGTTTTTGGGAAAATCATATTTCTGGGGGGACATGTTTGGGGAACCATTTGGGAAAATGTTTGGGGAATCATTGGTCTCACTTCTTTTTTTGGGAAATCACAGGTAAAGTCATGGGGGGGGGCCATTTCAGTAAAATCAGAAACCAATTCAAGAAGAATGTCTAACGAAATATGGATGAGAACCAAATCGAGAAAACAATGACTTCTCATCTGGCAATTGTGACCTCCAGAATTTTGGGGGAAAATGATGATGAAAAGAACGACACGACCTACCAAAAGGGTGCTGTGACCAACGCATAGCCCAACCAAAACAGCTGTGGGAGGGTTTCCATGGTCAAGATTCGTGGATTCTTCACATGTTGTGGATCAACTTTCACCACCGTTTCACGGGAGCAAGGAGGTCAAGTGTCATGAAAAGTATTGAAAATCAATCAGGGTCATGTCAATCCCACTATCATCATCATTCACTATCATCATCATTCATTATTTGTCCATTAATGCCCGTTCATTGCATCCCACTATATATATATATATATATACATATGATGGAAAGTAGAAAACCTCGGTCGTTTCGCATGCCGAGGTTCCCCCGGTTTCGACCCCGTCTGGCTGTCCAGGAGACCAAGAGTAGCGACACCAGTGGAGGGGTCGATGACAAGACCAAGGTGCCATGGCCTGACCGGGCCTCGAAGAGGATGGCCTGTCCAAATCAAAAACTCTGGCATTTCTTACATGGGGATGGGTCAAAACCTATATGGTGGCTATTTCAATGGGAACATCCATTTACCAGCTATTTTAAGGGGTTCGCTAGATATTAGGGTTTTGACTCATAGCCACATCTGTCTGGAGCCTTGATATTGCTAGTCTGTTTCTGTGATTGCAAAGCTACCAGTCAGTCTGAAGTCTCACAGATTGATGATAGTTGAATCATCTTAGTGGATATAGTTGAATAGTGACAATTGCTCATAGGTTACAGATATGTGGGTTTCCAAAGTCATGGGGGTACCTGCAGTTCTCATCCAATTCATTTTCGAATTTTCCATGGAACAAACCATCCAGCTATGCGGGATTCTCCATTTATGGAACCCCCGATATTGATCCTATTAATCATTAATCACTATTAGTCACCACGAATCAACAATATTAGCCGTTCATCATCCAACCGATTCTGTTCTTGCCAGGAAGCCGCTGAGGAGAGCCAGGCCTTGGAGGAAGAGACCAAGAGCGGAACGGAGGTGCGCTGGGTGCGCGGCTCTGGCGGCTGGGAGTTGGCCCTCAGGCTGGGACTTGATGGGCCCCATAGATCTATGGGGATATTGCTGGAGAAGTATTTTAAAGATGTTAAAAGGGATTTTCATCTGGATATGACTAAGTGATACTAAGTGTACCTACTACTATTGATTCTTGGGTGTGTTCAATATCCCCCATTTATGGCCATTTTATTGGGAACATGCCACTTGTTGAACCTCAATGGCCAGGTTGAATTATTTATGGAGATAGTGCCAATTTTATTTGGGTAGGCCAAGGGACTTCGCTCCCTGCTACGGATAGCCATGGATTGCATGTAGTGAATGTTAACATGATTGCTAAGCATTGGATCTCCATTCCGTGTCATGGCTTTGGAACCAATGATGCCAACAGTTTCTCCTCAATGGTCGATGCGAAGACACAAATTGAATTCCCCCCCAGTTTTTGTTGCCTCAATTTTCCGAATTTGCATTCCTGAGTCCATTGCTTGTATCAAACATCCTCTTCTCGATGTTGTTTCTTCTACCATCCCCATTATATCCCCATGATACCTCGTTACATCCCCAATGTTACCATGATACACCAATTGTATACTCACCATTCCTGCAGGAAAAAACTTCCATGGCACAACTGCTTCCAAATCCAAACAGCCGAAGAGCTCGAAGAAACGACAGGTTGACAAGCGCAGAGCCCCCAAGTCCAAAGCCAAAGAGGAGAGTGTCGTTAGGGCCCTGGAGCGGGAAAAATGGTGGGTTTGGTACCAAGGTTTCGGGAGTACAGTAAACCCGGCAAAATATCTTTTTGGGGATGTCTATACCCTTTTCCTGGGAAACATGGATTTGCACCTCATTATCCCTATTGCTGAATTGAGGCTAATCCCTGGTGAATTTTGCTCTACGAAAATGGAGGAATTGATGTTGACGTCTTGTACAGGGCGTGGGTGATTTTTGAGCCTTGTTTTGGAGGAACTTCATATGACATGGTTGGTAAACTACCTCTGTGCCTCGGTAATAGGAAAGACATGCCACCGGTGGAACCTATGACTTACTGTGTAAAGGAACTACGACGAACGTAAAAGTACATTGAGTTTTGTATGTGTCTTAGTGGCAACGGTTTTTATCTTCCCCAAAGCAGGTATCAGAGCATCCCGCTTGGCATCCAAAGCCATCCAGCATTGTCTCCTTGGGAGTTGCAGGACTTGCTATTCTTGGAAATGCCGTTAAGTATCATGGATAGTGTAGTTCATAGTGACCGCCAAACCTGATTTGTTCCTGTTTTCTTCAACACTATATATTATTGACTTGCATGCATATATACTATATACACTATTCGAACATTCATGAATAGTGGCTACCCTGGACAAAGATTCCCCCCCCATCCCCCCTTTCGGTGAACAAGGTCAACAAGGCTTTCCGAGGCATGTTTAGTACATCTCCAATCATTGATGAAGAATCAATGTTGCTGGAATTAGGTTCCTGGCAGCACCATGAAGACATTAAGAGTCAATTTTGTTTGAATTAGTTGCATACTAGCCTCATGAGGAGCCAACTTCGGTGAAATTAGTTGCGTTTTAGCGTCCCAAAATGCAAAACAAAGAAGAGGAAAGAAGAGGTAAAGAAAGATACACTAAGAATAATGAAAGGAGAAAGGCAATGAGAAAGCAAATGGACATTTTAAAACAAAGAGCAAGAAAGAAGAACGACGAGTAGAAGAGAAGCGCGGAAACGAAAAGGACAAAGAGAATCAACAGAAACAAGAAAGGAACAGAGGAAGGAAAGGACAGCACAAAAGCATGCTGACAAGAAAAAGAAAAAGGAAAAGGAAAAGGACAACCAACACAAAAGGATACTGACACGAAACAGGTAAAAGAGAAAGGAAAAGGACAACACAAAAGGACGCTAACAAGAAAAAGGAAAAGAGAAACAAAAAGGAAAAGGCCAATTAGGAACGGTAATTAAAAGATAAAGGAAAAGGACAACACAAAAGAGAATGAAAAGAGAATGGAAAGAGAAAGGAAAAGGAAGAGAGAGGCATAATGAAAAGGAAAAGGAAAAGAGAAAGGAGCAAAACAATGAGAAACAATAAACAATAATATACCCATGGGGGCTGGGATGGGCTTTATTGATTGCGCGGGGTGGGGGTTGCTTGAACTGGAGGGACACCACTCATGGGGCATACCCTTTGTGAGCTTCCAAGACTATCATTTCTAGTGCAAAAAGTAACAAGAAATTGATCAGTTTGGGGATTTTTGTTTAAAGTGTACCGGTTTGGTTAAACGAACCATGAAAGATCAGGCATCAGAGATGCAGCATATGCAAATCAGTAGAAAGATTGGAAGGGGATCAGGGTCTTGAGGTCTTGAGGAGGAGGAGGTTCCAGCAGCAGGGTCAGCACCAAGGTCATCATCACGATGAACGAGCATGAGAAACAAAAGAATGAAGGGTAAGAAACAAAGAAGACACCAGCCCAGGGAAGTGTCAGAGACCCTGAAAAGTCTGTTCCGAATTATGTAAAGGTGAAGGGACGAGTACCAATTTAGCAAGAGAGAAAGAACTAAATCAGTAGTACTAAAAAAGCAAGGAATTAGCCTCCGGTAATCCAACATGGCAATGGAAAATTCCCTTTAAAATGGTGTGTTTTCCATTATAACCAGGGGAAAACAGGGGGTACCCTGTTTTCAGACAAACCCTGTCTAGGTTCGGACGGTCATCTCCTTTGACAAGGGTGGTGCTTGGTCGGGATCTTGGGTGATAAAATGGGGACTTCACTGAGAAAAAATGGAGATATTTCATGGGGATATAACCATGAAACATGTGGATTTAAACAACTAATTGGTGGATTCAGTGGTGAGATCATCGGAATATACTGGAATAATCTGAATAAATTCTTTAACGGATGCCATAAACCATCCGCAGTGACTCACCAGAAATGAGTGGGATTGAAACCATCCAGAATTGGAGGTCATGGTTGAAAGATAGCCCACTTACTGGGAATAGGGGGAAGCAACACTCGAATATGACGTGGGGATGGGTTTTCGACCTATGATAGATGATACCAGAGTTGGATAATAAATTTCAAGGATGATACAGGGATGAGTCAACAGCAAACCACTGTATGATATCCTATTCTTGGATATTCTTGAGAGATGAACATCCATTTAGCAGCTATTTGTTGATGTTCACTAGGGGCACCAGGTTTTTTTTTATCCGTGGCCATGGTTGGATCTAGCTTCCCAGAAAAAGGGGTTCCCTCCACTAGGTACTTGTGGGCGAAGCGAGTTGGTGTATGGACCACAAAAATTCTACGAAAAATCCTGTGCAAGAAAATCCTGAGATGAAGAGTCAGTGAATTCGTTTCCAACCCAAAGTTAGCGCCGTATCTTCCTTTCCTTTGCCCCTTTCGCTCAGGTCGTATCTCAAACCGCCCCGAGTGGATTCCACGGGGAAACAGATTGAATGTCCTCCCGATAAGTGCTGGCTTCATTTGCAACGCTGGCAAAGTTTCACTGGTTTTCAGGGGGTCCCGGGCATCGTTTTTGTGGATAAACTCTACCATGGTTCAAGCCAGTTAGATGAATGGGTTATCCATGGGTTGAATAAACGCCGAACTGGCATCAAAGTGGTTGGCACATGGCAATTGTTCTGGTTTCCTAGAGGGCATGGCCTGAGTTGGACGATGAGAGTGGAAACATCGAAGATTCAAGACTTGCAGTAAATGCTGTTGGTTTAAAGAAAAAACATCTCGATTTCCTTTGATTTTTCCATCATCCACCGCCAGACATGGAATTACCAACTTCCACAACTACGCGTTCAGGGCCTCGGGAATATGCGCTAGCTGTGTTGACGATTCGGGTGACTTGGGCGTTCTTGGGGATTCTAGCCTGAAAAATTGCCTTTACAATTTTATAATCCTTTATATATAATAGTCCTTTATCTGTAGTCAACCGACTGGAATTCTTGAAACCTATGTTTTGCTTTTCACTTTGGGTCTCATTAAGCTACTATATAAATTGAGGATTGTCATGATGATGGGAATCCCCATGAACGACCAACCATTGTTCTGGTGATTTTCCATGAGTTTTCGGTCCTTTCTGGAGGGATGTGTGGGGATGTGACCACGGTGCAAGTGAGGCCCTTTTATTCCACGGAGAATGCCATTGGAATTATCATGGGCACGGGGGCCTAGCAGGACCTTGCCGCTTGGGACGACATTTCTGCCCCATCCTGGAATGGGTGCCCTCAAAAAGTTCAAGAAATACATGGACTGTTGAAGATTTTCGAAAATCGACCTGTCAATTCAATAGATTCCAAAGCATCCTGTGGATTTCTTTTCCAACTCATATCATATCACTGGATTGGTTGAAGGAACAATCGCAGCCGGAAACTGAGGTTTTGCCCATTAAATATCAGGGTTTCCTCTAAGATTTCCCTTACATCAATCCAATGATCATATCCTTTGATACTCCAACATAGTCATGGAAGACCTTACATTTTCCCTTTGTTCATGTTTCAATATTTTTCATAATTGTCCATAAGTTTCCGTTCAATCAATCCAATGATCATAACATTGTTCGGCGCCGAAGTGCACTGAGCTCTTAGGCACTGGCAACGTGGGGCCATCGCTGCGCTTTGAGCCTGACCAGGCGAGATTTGACCCATCAGCTCGCAGGATCAGCGAGTTCCCAGCCTTTGGGCGGTGAAAACATGGTGAAAGGATGTCGAAAAATGTGCAAAAAAACGATTTTCTTGATATTTCTTGTTGCTTCTCACTGTTAGGTGATGATTCTGATCATGTTTTGGTGGCTACGTAGTGAGTAATATCCCCCAAAAGGTGGGGTTCAGAGTGGAACTTGAGGAATTTTCCAACATGCCCAAACTGAGATGGACGATGCCTAGCCATTCTCTGATCCTTGTGGTCCAAGCATGAAAATCACAACAGACTTCCCGAGCTCAGAGAAGAGTTCCGGTTGCTCGCCGCAAGACCAATACCTACCTCTCTCGAAATGGTGGTCTGACCTGGATTGAAGCACATAAAGGCTGGAGCTGTGGCCGAATGACAGCTGCGGCTGGGGACCAAACTCCTGCTGGACTGGGTATGATTTGGGGTTTATGCTACCCAATGTGTTGGAGAATCTCACAACGATCGGGGATGGTTGAATCCCTGTCAACCAACAAGTGTAAGCTATTGCAACAGGTAACTGAAGTGACAGGAAGGGGAGGATGTTGGATCAGAAGCCAAGTCCCGGAGATAAGCATGTTTGTTGCACATAAGTCAAATCACCATGTTTCATAGGTATATCACATGATATCATCATAAATCATCTATTCCTATGGACCATTTTCCATAGAAAACTCTTACATCACCAGAGGGTACGCTTGCCATTTTCACCGGGCGTTCCACCCCACTGTCACCTGTCATATGGTCCGACAGTTGGAACACCCAACATGTGGAGCTTCATGGACTCATGCCATACATAAGTTATATAACTACTGCAGCCTGGCAGCTATTTTCACACATCCATGTACGCTTTTCTACATTGCATAAGCAAAACATGTAAAAGCATACAAAAGTTCTTGTACGTGTAGTAACTCGCAGACAGATTTTCCATTTTAGATTGACATACATTGACCACTAGATTTATCTAAATCGGATTTCATCAAGATCCAAGAAATCTGCATCTTTTTGGGGTCTTACTATCCCCTTAAAACCGGTTGCGTAGGCGCCTTCATCTACGAATACGGCGATCATGGTGGCCTGGTCGTCATGGCTGACGATGTGAGGAAGACCAAGTTGGCGCGGAGCCGCAGCTTTGGTGATGCCAATCAGTTGAAGTGTTGATTACCCTCTGGTGAACTAACATAGCCATTGAAAATGGTGATTTATAGTGGATTTTCCCATTAAAAATGGTGATTTTCCATAGTTATGTTAGTTTACCAGAGGGTATACTTACTGGTGCTTAGTAGGGAATAGGGGTTGCTGACCTATAATAAGCATTAATCATCCCAGCAATCCCCATTCCCTACGTTCAGCACCAGTGAGTATACAAATGCTTATATATAGAGGTGATCATAGATGTATGATGATGTATGTGTGTATACATATAGATATTTGAATATTGTATGTATAGACCTGGTCTGTGGTTGATTGCTTTCTTCGATTGATCCCAAGAATGAATGAGATTATGATCTCGGATGACTGTACTTGTCAAGAGATTTGAAACAGCAAACCTTGAAGAATCTCGCATCTGGTCCCGATTTCTGGTTTGAATTGTTTCCTAGATCAAAGACAATTGGCAACAATGCCAGTGAATACTCCACCCCTCGGATCTGCACCACAGTCGTCCAGATGAAGCATCTGAACGTCATGCTGTCATGCTGCGACTGATGGACATGGATCTGGATCTCGAGCGTCACTGGACTCCTGAGGTGGTTTTCTCCTGGAATGAGGGACAAAGTTGGTACGACTTCGAACTCTCGTCGATGCCTGTTGAGGTGCGAACTTCGAACTGGATCGATTTTTTCGACCATAGATTTTAAGGAAGTTGGAGTTGGAGTATGGATCAAAAAGGGTGCACATAACATACCTGAAGCACCATGAAATCCCCACCCTTTTTTGGGGTCTCATGATGGGGTGATGCCCATAGTGGCCATCATGGCCCATGGTGGCCAGGTGGACAACATCGTGACGGAGCCCAACGCCACCTCCACCAAGTTCCTCCTCTATGGAACCAGAGGAGATACGGCACCTCGGTTCAGCTGGACCTGTTTCAGGAGAACTTAGGCTTTCGGGAAGGCGGGGTGTAATTGTTCTTGTAAGGGAGGAAGGGATTATTCTCGCAGTGGATCTGTTTCATCCTCAATTTATATATTTCAGCTTTGGGACTGAGTGTTGTTTGTAGAGTTTGCCTTGAATGGGGCTCCTTAAGGATGATGCAACGGCTAAAAAAAGAGGGGTGGATGTCAAACAAGTTGGAGTGATGAAGGTTGCGTACTGTAAGAATTGGAGAGTTGAATGAAACATGTAGAAACTTATGGAATCAAGATTTGGGAAAATTTGACCACATGTTTTGTTTTGCACTGTCATGTCATCACATAAACCGCATATTTTTTCCAAAATGGCAGATGCATCCAATCTAATTACCATCATCTTTCTATTTTTGTTGCAGAGGCCAATCGCTTTAAGGGTCCCCGGTTCATGGATATGCCAATTTCAAGGTTTTCATCCTTACCTCGAGTTTCAAGCACCTTCTGAGGAAGTATATTGGAAATTTGAACCCCCGAAAACTTCCTAAATCACCCTAAATCACCTCTAAAAGTCTTGGAAGTCTAGTGATCGGCTTCACTTTCTGGACCTGAAAACGCCCGTGTTCTTCGCTCCATAGGCCTGACCGGTTGGGGGAATATGTTTCAGTTGCTTGTTGGGATGTTGATCTGGGCATGGGTCAAAACCTAGCCATATTTCAGGGGATAAGTGATGCCGAGTGGTACCATCTCCCAACGAGAAGGTCACCAGAGTACCAGGGTTTTGATATGTTTTGATACCATGCTTTTGATCCAAAGTCATTTCAGTCACTGCAACTTCTTTGTGGGGCATGTGCTATTTTTCCATCCGGGGATCATCCCCACTGCCAAGGGAGTGATGTACCACCTGGATTTTGAGAGCCTGGGGCAACCCCTCTGCAAGGCGGGATGAAGAACGGATTCCCCCACAGCTTTTTTTGGGGCTGAAAAGGATCTCACTGGAAATGACGCGGCTTGTTTGGAACGTCGAACTAGATAGAACATGAATGAAAATGATGGAAAAAATATAGAACAGTAACTTACAGTATCATCATTTGCCTTACGTTTCTATCTTTGAGGGTTGCTACAGAGATCATCTTGTATCCTGGTTGACAGTTTTGAGCAGATCTTTATTTTCTCACGCCAACTTGAGATGACTCTGATGAACTTGACCCAAGTGACCAACGTTGTTGGGATGCACTGCTGCTACCTGACCTTTAAGCATGCAAAATATGAATACCCTGATAAGAAATAACATGAAATAACTTGTTTGCAGGATATCGAAGATCAGCAATGCATCCCTACTTTCGCAAGATATCACCCAAGACGCATCACGTTTCATGCTGCTTCAAGCAACATTGGACACATTTGAAAACTATGCAGCATGTAGGTGTTGAGCTGGTCAGCAGAACTAATAATGATCTTAACCGAGATCACCAGCAGGACCCTGACCAGATGGGAACATCATCCGTTTTTGTTTGGGATTTTCCAGTATCAAGGATCCAGCTATTCAGGTACCCCCATGGCTATGGAAACCCGAATATTTCTCCAGGAAAATAGTCTGAACGCGTCAGGGAGTGTGGGCAGCTGATTCGGTCTCCTCGGACTATGTCTCCTGGATGAGAAGTGAGCGCGGTTTCCGGGTGGTTTCCAGCTCTACCTGAAAGACTTCTCTGCTTGTTGCAGCCAGTGAAACTAGGAAAAACCATGGAAACAGTAGAGATACTGTAGTTGGTTGCAATTCTCTAGCTTAAGGATGGATGCTAAGTAGACTCTAGACATTTCTATCAGACGTCTTTGTTTAGGTTCCGAACTATCCAAACTGGGGTGTCTTGAAAAGTGTCTTGCAGGGAAAAAAGCTTTTGGTGTCGCCGTCGCGGTTCGTCATTCTGGGAACCCCCAAAAGGATAGAACAATAAATCCTCTATGCAATAGTCATGAATCACTTTTCGAAGAAACTGGTTTAATTAGGGGTTACATGGGGTTACCATGGGTTACCTATTTTTTGAACTCTCCAAGTCATCCATGGACGACCAATTTGGCGGCTAAGGAGATGTGGAGCCCATCAGACGGCAAAAACACGGAAAAGTGCCTCATGGGCAAACAGGCACCTTGGGCGAACAGCGAAAAGCGTGGCCCAACATCCTTTTAAGGAGGCAAACACAACCCAAAAGGTTTGGATCTGATAAAGGGTCATTGGAAATTGATTCTTGGGTCCTCGGTTATTTCCTTGGTGCGTGGCTTTCAGTTCAGAAACATATCAAAACTGGTTTCTTTCTTTGGAAAAAGATATCGATGCAAACGCGATGTTGCACAATTTGAGACATATCACACTTGATGACACACACACACACTTACTTTGCGTCGTTTGTCGAAAATCGGGCTAGGATGTCTCGGAAGCATCAAGCAACACATCACAATACCTTGGCGGTTAAAGGGCCCATTCCTTCTGATGCCATATGCTGCCCAACTGGCCTTTATGACCCACAGAGTATTCTCCAATTATTCTCCTTAAATATCGATGACTTGACTAGCCAATTGACTAGCCACTTGACTAGCCACTTACCCTCTGGTAATTTAATATAGCTATTGAAAATTGCCATGCCTATTAAAAATGGTGAATTTCCTGTGGATGGAAGAAATCCTCAGTTGGTAACCATTGACAATTATGAAACACTGCAAATAGTGGGACTATAAGATCTATAAGGGGATAAACATGGATAAAGCATGGATAAACCATCTATAGCGTTTACGGAGACGATGAAGTTTATCACCGCCTTCCGACTCCGTCGGACGTGGCTTTTGCTGCAGGTGACTTACACTCGCCGGAAGCAGACCTCGGAGTGCTTCAACGGGGAAAAGTTTGAGCGACCTGTGAGTCGGAAGGTGCCAAAATCATCATCAGCTCTGGGGAAGGGTCACCGTAGATCATGGGGATGGATTTTAGTGCTTGAAGTATGTGATGGTTCTGATTGGTGTGATTGACTATAGATTGGGAGGTGTCCTAAAATGAGGGTAGCCCCCAAATCACCCCAAAATAGACCATGTTGATATTGAAACCTGCGGTCTTTGGGGTCCCCCATTCTAGTAAACCCCCATATAACATCATATAACCACTTATATATGCTTATAAGTTATTAGTTAACTAGCTATAGATTCCTCTACTTTCCAGGTCAAAAATTGTAACACAAACCCTTAGATATCCATCTTGTATATAGAATTAATCTGAGATGGGTTGATCCATGGATATCTAATTGTGGCTTATTCGCTCGTAGTCGTTGGGGGTGGAACACTCTAAAAACCTGGTGGCTTCAATTATCAGCATGTTTGGGATGATCCACAATGACTCCAACAAGTTAATCCTTTGCCATTTTGATTGAAATTTTGGTGACCTAGTGTTTCGCTCGAAAAGTGCCGCAGGGTATCCCTTGGATTAGTCGTTCAATGTGTTGAAGTGTGTGGTGCAGGAAATCCGTTTAACATCTGCACGGTTCGGGTCTGTCGAGAGCATGAAGAGTCTGTTTGGGCTTGGGACAAGAAAAGCCTCAACCAAACTGGTCCTCGTTAGTTGTATGATGTTGTATGTATTTACGCCGGGCTTGGATTTAGTAGTGCCTGGTTGGCTGGTGGTTTCAAATCTGACTTTACATGTTCAACCCCATCTAGGACCATATCATCCATCAGATCCATGGTGTGAACCTACGCGATTCGGTGATTTTGAGGGTAATTGATGTGGTAATTGTAGAACAATTCCCCAACAAATAGGCAAATCAGCATCAAAACCTGGAGTGCCTGTTTCATCACCCCTACAGCCTGTAGGGCGGGGAGGGAAAAACAAGCACCAGTCCCTTCGCCACGGCCAGAATTGCGAGTGTACCCAAGAAGACTTCGAATGCGAAGTGGGCTTCACCCGACCCGTCCGGCGGCCCAAGTACTTCACACTGTGAGTCGCTGGTACAGCTGGATGTTGATCTCCTCAACTCTTTCGGGAAATTATTGGTGGTATGATCTATCCCCGTAAAAGACGCCTGTCAGACTGACTCTGTGTTTTTCTTCTCCTACGATAACCTGTTTTTGTTTGTCTTCCAATCCTATTTGGTGATCCCCTCCAAAACTGTGGCTATTCAACTCAAAGCCAGAAAAACCCAGCCCCATGTTTGGCTTGGGCGGGTAACTTCTCCCCATGGGGCCGGGCCGCCTTGGCATACCTCCCAGGTGGGGTCAACGGAATGTCGCTTCGCAGACGATGGCAGTATCAAGGTGGCTACCTGGGGGGCTTTACCTGGCAGACTTTGGATGGTGGGTAGCTGGTTGATGAATGTTGATGATGTGTTATAATCTCCCAAAAATGGGACTATATACTCCCCCAAAGATTTGAAGCAGATGCATTTTCTCCAGACGAATTCCTGTCAAGACATGACGACTGCCGAGTAAGTTGTCCATGTCCAGCTCATGTGGGACCCGCAAAGCTGGCTGCAGATTCCCTTGAGCTGCGCTAGAAACGACCACTTCTTTGCGGTATGGGAACCCAGTTCTGTCTGGGCGCTGGTTTCTAACCTGTATGGTTGGCTTCTGGTGGTTTCCAAGGAAGAATTGTTGATTCCCTGTTGGGTTGCCTGGAAGCATCATGTTATCCATAGCCATCAACTTGTCATGCCATCCATGGCTATCCATAGCCAAAGGCATCAATTTCACAGGGAAGACTCTGCCCACTATTAGTTTGCTAATGTCCCTCGATGACGATGGGCATTTAGTGTTGTCAGTGTCATCTTTATTATGAATATTGCGAATGATGATGATGATGATGATGATGATGATGATGATGATGATGATGATGATGATGATGATGATGCCGATGCCGATGCCGATGCCGATGCCGATGCTGATGCTGATGCTGATGATGCCGGTGATGATGCTCGTGATAATGATTATAAGATATTATAAGGATATAATGAGGAGGAGGAGGAGGAGGAGAAAGAGGGTGTCCGTGTCGGTGACAGTGCCAGTGATGTTGACAACTATGAATATCATGAATATAATTATCATCTTACTTTTCTCATGGTTGTTATCGTCATTGTCACCCACAAGCACCAGTCACCAGTCGTCATACCACGAGCAAAAACCGCCACCCAGACTGGCTACCGCAAAGTGGTGGGCGATACTTGTGAAGGTGGATGGCAACCACAACAGGCGTCGGCCATGGCTCAACCAAACTCTGGAATTTGATGTAGCCATACATAGCTTTCGATGCTAATTGGGACTGTGTTGCATTTAGATCCAAAAATCCCATCTTATTCCAGCAAATCCACTTTGAGTCTTGTCTTACCCTAGTTAGTACATCTTCAGAAGTGATAAATGCTTGGTTTCTCCGAGCAACGTGCCATGCCCCCTACCCTCCGCAGGTGTCTGTCGCGTGTCCAGCGAAGCCCATGAGCAAAGGCGCGGTGTTGTTCATACTTCTTAATCTTCTAATCTTCAAGCATAGAAATGGATATGGGATGATATGGGATGATGATGCCCAATGACGAGCATGGAATTTTCAGGTGGCTCAACCGCCAGAAGGATATTTTGGGATTGAAGTAAGAATAAAGGAAGTAGAAGTACCTAAAACGGAGATAACAAAATTGGAGGGGAAGTGACAAAGACAAGGCCGTAGACTGGCTACTGAATGAACCGATAAGTACTGAAGTATACATGGAACGGTGCTGGGTGGTACAGATTCCAGATTGCTGATGGTTGATTTCCTCCAAACTTGAAACTTCTCGGAATGAAGGGTTTGAAGGGCTGAGAAAGCGCAGTTGAAATTGCAGAGACTGTATGTAGCTGTGTGACCCACGGATTTTTGTTCATTTGCAAGTGCACCTTCTTAGATTCTCATCGTGCACATCATGATGTTCATTGTGCACCTGCAGTTACCATGTTTTAGAGCTCAAAAGACTCGCAAAAACTCAACTTGCTACTCTGCATATTTTGACTATTTTTGACTTACTATTCATGACCTCATGGCAGCCTTGCAGCAAAGAAAGTTGCCGTGACGGCAGCTGTCACGCAACAGCTGGGACTACGTCACGGAACAGCTGGGATTACGTCACGGAACAGCTGGGATTACGTCACGGAACAGCTGGGATCATCTTTGAAGTTTGAAATCATATCCCATTTGGCAAATGCGACGTAATATGACGTAATCTCGAACGAGATGGGTGATGCGGCGTGGCCGTGCCACGGCCTTTTCGTCACGACTTGCTGGGCTAAGTGACAGTGCGTCATGCGACGCAGTTCCCAGATGAACAGGGCGCTTGACCCGGGAGCAGGCGCCATTACGGGCCAGCGGGGCACCTAGCACTGAAGACGATAAGATGATAAGATATGATAAGATGACAGGCCAAGGCCACATTGTTCTGGCATTGTTCTGGTGATACTGATGCTCCTTCGAAAGGTGCGTTGCAGCATATTGCAGCACAATCAGCAGGTTTGATCTTGCGAACACGTGCCTGAGGCACTCCCGCAGTGCCGTGCCCAGTGGAGCAGCAAGCCCGCCAACCAGTACCTACCAGTACCCACAGTGCCAGTGGGGCTCTGCAGTACCACCCCAGGCGGTTTACCTGTGGTGCTACTTTGTGGCTTCCCATTGTCACTGTGCTGTGGACTTGCCAATGACTACGAAGGTGCAGCCGGACCCCGTGCTGTACCATCACCTTTAGCTGCAAGCTGGTGCTTGAACAGCCTCCTCGGTGCAAGCCACAGCTGCCTGTCAATGAAAGAGTTTTTGAAGAGGACCTGGGAGTCTCTTCAAGCAAGCACCATTGCAATAGCTTCTGCAATTTTACGCGTTTGCCACATCAAGCAAGGTGGCAGTCTTCCCCTTCTCGTTTTCATTGGCATTGAGCTTGAAATCAGCAACAGAGTCCACATACAGATTGGCCGAACTAAAGACACACAATGTATCGCAATGCAATGGTGACGGAAGAGTAATTACGATGTTCTTCCACTACCCTTGCTTTGTGTGAGTCATAACGAGATGATGATGATGATGATGGAAAAAAAAGGCCCGCTCTTGGCCGCCTTGTGGTGGGATGAATCTGTGGTTGATGATATTACGTTTCGATCATCCTTATTGTGGATAGTATGAATGGACAGCTAAAACTGCTCCCCTGGTGAAGAATGCCGAGACTGGCAAATATGCTGAGAAGTTTCCAACTACAGGGATGCTGATTTGTTATGCCTACTACAGTATATCCTAATATGACATAATATGACAATATGTTGCAGGACTCATTACCAAATCCTAGTGGCATATCACCATACTGTTGCATATGTTACTGCAACGCTCATACTATGGTTGATATGCCCTAGCATGAGACCCTCAATATGGCAATGTCTTGGGCAATATATTGTAGCACTTGACTACCTTACCCTACTGGCGTATCACCAGACTAGTTTTAGTGTACTATTTATACTACCATCAATGTATGGTTGATATTGCCCAATTGCATGCTACCACCATTATGCCCCGACCTGAATGTACTATCCAATCCTATGGGCATATCTCCCAATACCACGACGTCACCACAAAGTCACCGAGGATTATGTTTCGGAAGGGGAAATCATTCCCTGGAGTAGTATATTTGATCCAGAATGTATAGTTTACCCAGAATTGGTGACTTAAAACAGTTTATCCAGAATAGTCAAAGTAAAGTCTTGGTGAACCATGAACACAAAACAATAGAAATAGTCATAGTTATGTAATTTGTGGTGAAATGAATAGTTACTGTGTATTTTACTGTCATTATATTGTGCAAATATTGTGGTGCATAATGGTTATATCACTACAATCACAATTACTAATTAGAATATTAGAATTCTGTGTATGTACACTGATTTTTTTCTAAATAGTAAAAGTATGTAAACATATATAAGTCATGTTGGCGAACTACTATTTAAAGAAATATAATGTGGTAAACCCAACGCTTAAACCTACCATTTAGGGATGGTTTCTGCCGCCCATAAAATGGATGTTTTGGGAATTGTTTGTTATTAGATTTACGATTATAGTCATCCCTATTAGAAGGTAAAGTTTAGTAATTCGTTTAGTAATTCTAATATATTCTAATCACTCTTGAAAAGTGGGATAGAATCCCAAATTCATCCATTTATAATCATGTATACAGAAAAATAAGAAAACTTATAAAGTATATATATAAGTACATAGAAGTCATGTTGGTGGATCCCAATAGTTAGATACAGTTGTAGTGTGTTAATAATGTTAACAATCTCCATATAGACTTCGTAGGGCGAAGTCGTCAGGCGCCTGGTCCGTCCTGGGTGCCTTGGGGATGTTGGCCGTGGTGCTGGCGGCGGTGAACATGCTGCTGGTTTCCTCAGAAAAATTGCAAAAATAGATGGACAAAACAGCAATTCAATGGATACTGAATGGGATTTTTGAATGATGAAATGGCTACTGAACAGTAACATTTCTCTTGATTTAAGATGATTTGAACATCATTAAAAACATGATTTGACCAAGGGGCAGTGATTCAAGCAGTGATTCAATGCGTATCCAGCAGCAGGCATGGATGCCTTCCATACCTTCCATCCCGGCTTGACGCGGCTTAAGGTCGCAGAACGATCGAGTGAAGGGTATCTTTGCCAACTATGGCCCGGGATTCCCAGCCTTGGAGCACTACAAAAAGGGGTTCAACATTGGAAATGTCAAGATGTCCACGCCACATCCAATTCTCAAGATGTCTGTTAGATTCGATCCATAAACTTGATATGAAACCCAATAAAATCCCCAACTCCTCTTAAATCATCGTATGAGTGTTGGATTTTTATCCCCAAAGAATCCAATGATCCAAATAAATCCATCATCCCCTAGTCCGAATCAGTTCAAAATAAAGCCAAATCATATCAAATCGATGTGTTTTTCATCCAACCAGCTGGCGAAATCGCAAAAACGTCAACCAGGCTTTGAATCCTTCGGCACGGTGCGCTATGCCAATATTGGCTCCAAAGCTCCAGAGTCAGGTGCGGCGGGTGCCTGGCGAACGATTGAACCACATTGAACCATCTGAAATAGGTGCGGCTGACGGTGTAAAATACCAAGACTTGGTGCGGATATGTTTAAGATTTTTAAGGACATCTTGTGGGATGTATATATATATATATATATATATGTATGTATGATGTATGCAACAAGCATCACATGGGTATGTTAGCAAAAAATGGGGGATGAAACCCAAATCCGCAAATGTCACAATATGTCACAATTTATACATAGGTTGAGAAATAGAGGGGTATTACCCCAGTTTCAAGCAACCTCTATTGATCAATGATAATCAATGGTATTTTTTCCTATTTAACCGCCTTCGGCGTGTTCCGCCGGCCACTATGGAAAGAGCATGAAAAAGCTATTCTACAATCTGCAAACAGCACTTGCACATGCCAAGCAAGA
>BGPT01000910.1:118857-134643 GCA_003297045.1 Symbiodinium sp. clade C Y103 | reverse complement strand
GCCGCCGCGTCATTCTGTGTGGCAGGCGTGGCACTTGGCGACATCAACCTTCACTTTGTGTGGCAGGCGTGGCACTTACGGCACTCAGCTGGGTCTGGTAATACACTTGAGACACACAACCCACGCTAAGTACATAACACACACACACACACACCACACACTCAAGACACACAACGAACACTGCACACGCACAAAACCAACCCACACGTACATACACGCACACACACACACATACATATACATATCCGCACAGGCACACACTTCTATTCTGCACAACCTTTGCACACTTCCCTTTCCTCTCTTCTATTGTTGTCGCCTGCTCTTTACACTTCTGTTGGTGTGTACTGGAAGAAGTTGACATGTGGGGTTATCCGGTCCTATAATTTTCTTGCGACGAGTGCGCCTGGTTTCGCCAACATTGGCATGGATCCATACCACAAATCTCGGTCCGGCGATGGGGCTCTCTGCAGACTTGTACTGTACATTAGGGGATTCAGTCAATTGAGCAGTGGCTGCCTTCAACGCCGTTATTAGTTGATGACTTTTGGGTTATGTTCGTGGGCATTTAACAATGGTATTTAACCATGAAGCATGTGTTTTTTTAGTTTCTATGGAGATTTATTCTTCAAACATACCGGTCTGGAATGGTATTCGGGATGATTGACGATGAGTTTAGGGTTATACTATCCTTATCTATCCTTTGTATGTATATATATATATATGTACACACCAAATATCATCATCATATTAATTGGTGATTGTCATAATCCATCAACTGGGAATCCCGCTCTCAACCAATCATCAACGGAATGACAATCCCGGGTTTTGTTTTGTACCAAGGCAGGCTGACACAACTTGCCCGTTCACGGTGTGAACATGAAAACCTGGGGCCTTTGCCACCTGTAAGTGAACTGTAACTGAATCCAACTACTGTAGTAATTCAAGCATTGAAAAAGGGATGGTTACAACTTGTAAGCACACTTGCAAAGTCTTCCAACTACCTGCAACCTAAATGACTTTGAATGTAGTTCTGTTTTTGGAATGGTTCTTATCCCCCATGTTATTGGTGAAACAGAGTCAGACTCATTTGAGTTCTGCTTGGCTGTGCATCCCAGTCAGAATGTGGATTACAAACTGGCTACAACCCAGTAGATGAGATAAACCATGCGAAACCCGAGTTGAGTGTGTGTGTGTGTGGGTTCATGCTCATTGTGCACGATGTGTGGTTGGTGGTTTCCATGTTGTTTTATTTTCTTCATCCTCCTGCCTTGGATGATCCCCGGCAACTTTCCCATTTTCAGTGGGGCCGTGGGGTGACTTAACCCCCATTTCAGTTGGGAAGAGCAAGTCCCCTGTTTCGGTTGGATAAATCCCATGAAATCCGATTAAATCTCATCGAATCCCCTTAAGAAATCCAATAAATTCTCCTCAAGATCCTATGAAATCCGTCAAAATGCCATGAAATTCCCTCAAGATGCCATGAATCTCCCCAAATGGGTTAAATCATAAATCATCCTTTGCCGGATTTTTCTTGGTGCTATGAACTGCCACAGCCCGCCAGCCCTGGATAGCGTCGGCACACGCTTTGATGCGGATTTCATCGAGGGGGATCAGGTTGGGAAAGCGGTTAGATGTGCCACGGTCACCAGATGGACTGGATGAACCCGGTCCCGAAGGAAGTTGCAATCATCGATCCATTTTCTTAGGAATTTCTCACCCCTTAGGGGATGAGCATAAAACATATAGCATGTTTTGACCATGATCATGGCATAGAAAAGGGTTGATATTACATATCATATCATACGATGTATGTATAAATATGATATATATATGATATACACATGTATGTTGATATATATATATATAGTTGATATATACATATCATATGTAGTTGATATATATACATATATATATATATGGAAAGGTTGATATAGCGTTGATAAACTCTTCCACAAATGCTTGATGTACGTTAATTTATAACGATGTACAGTTGATAAACCCTTTCAAACCCTTCACATACTCTAAGTGTTTGGAGCATGTCAACCCCATTTAACCCCATGTTAATTCATGGCAAACCCCATGACTCCAGGACGACTTCGACGCACCGCAGCTCATGAACTACACCAATGATAGGGATAGGCCGCAGCCGACCGAAGATTTGCTGGGTTTGCTTACGGCGATGTTGGTCGTTTTCCGAATGGGAAATCCACCATTTGGGGAATCGAATCAGCAGATCCAAGAAATTATGGAAAAGCTCCCATTCTATGCAGTGATCAATATTACTATAGATATTACTAGTATCATTATCCATATCAAAATAGCTCGCAGTCCGAGTATATACATTTTCAGACACCTTGGTGGAGTTTGCCATGTGTACCTATGACACAGTGATCCTTCGTGGACATCTCGGTGAGAAAAAATCGAGTTTAGGAAATACCTTGACCCTCAAAGCAGCTGTGAAATTGGTAAACAAGTACGCCCAGACACCTAATTTCGCCCAACAGCCCAACATCACTTTTAGGTGTATAAGGTTTAAGAATCATGGTTTTAGGGTTTGTGTGTTTAATTGTGTTTAGGCTCTAGAGTTTTGCCGTGACCTTTCCATGCTTTTGGGGTGTGAAGGTTCAGGGTTTATATAGGATTTGGGGTTGAAGGATGTTTCAGGGTGTTAGGGTTCAGGATGAATCACGCGTTAAGGCGCAGGCCCCGTACCTGAGCTTTTCAATGCCAGAATGACCCACTATTTATATATATATCCAGTGTTTTGAGAGAGCCTCGGGCAAATTGAGATGTCTTCCGATTAAAGTATAGACGACTTATTTGGTAACACACTAATTTATGCCATAGAGTTGTATAACGTTGTATACATCGTACAGGGGTGGGATGTGTTCAAATGAAGCTAAATGAAAATTCCATCAAGTCATGCTACCTGCAAGATACGTGTTATTGGACGGCAAGATATCAAGACAAACACTACACCTCTCCAAATCCCTTGCCAAATTTGAGACACATACGTGATACCATCTACTTTCTCCAATTTTTCGAGTTTTCTGATTCCAGACATACATATTTCATATGTTCGTTCTGATGATCTCAACGCTTATATGGGACTCATCCACGAAATTTTGCATGCGCATCTGCGTATCCTCCTAATTGTCGCATTCAAAATGACCAGCATGTCAGGGACTCACGAGATCGAGATCGTGACAGAGACTCCAGAGATAGAGAAGAGGCCGGGGGCGCTGTGTGCCTATTCAGGTCACTTCGTTTTGGGCCCCAGGTATGACCTCGCAGGAAAACCATGTGGTGCCCAAAGTAGAAAAAGTAGTAGAGATTCTTATAGAGTATTCTACTTCCATTTGTTTTTGCTATGCTCAGTATATGCCAGTGATTCAAAGAGCAAAAAGGGTAGTAAATACTAGCGGCAAAGGATCCTGCCGTACCACCTTTTTCGACTTGTTTCGAGACCAACAATTTGAGAATTATCAACAATTGTCGTCGTCGTCATCATCATCATCATCATCATCGTGATCATCCTCATCAGCACAGTCAAAACAACAATTGTTGTCATCATTATCATCAGCGTCATTGTTATCGCCATTGCCCATTGCCATGGTCATGAACCGGATCTGCACAACGCCCGAAACTTCCACTGCGAATTCTCTGCCAGACCCGGAGATCTGCACTGGACACAGCGTCCGAAGCAGTGACCCGGTTTTCAGGAAATTTCGGTGTGGGACATGGTTTGGTTCACTCCAAACCCTGGTTGGGCCGAAAGTTTTAAGTGGATATTATGTTAATCATCATTGCCAAACCTTCTTGGGGAAATCGTTGGCCACTAGAATCAATAGAATTATAATGTCACGATGCCCAGAATTGGATTGAGCAGAGTTTCTATTTGCCAATTATGAATAAGAATTGCAGACTGATAGGGCTCTTGGGAACCAGAGAAGGACTTTGAGACTGAAACCCTTGAAACGTGTCCGCACATGTCCGCACCAACTGGACTATGTCCGACAGCACATGGAATGGTCATGTTTGACTTCAGAGCGATTCTCTCGTCGGGAATCGTTCGGTCGGAAACCCCATCTTTGAAAAAAACAAGCAGTCAACACAATTGTGCTCGTTCGACATATTGCGCCATTGATACGTTTGATATATGCTGCTGCTCATTAAATTAATCCATCTCATTTTTATGTTTTTGTCCCATTACTCTTCATCTACCCATCTCTCACGGACAGATCTCCTTTCGTATTGGTAGATGAAAAAGAGAGGAAATTGCCAAAATATACGGAAAACTACCATCTCACCAACAGATAAGTGACACATGGTGCCCAAAGCCAACCCCGAAACCGAAACCACGTTTTTGATCGACATAACTAGTCCCAGTCCCATCCCCCTTGTGATCCAAGTTCATTGTCCTGATACATCTGTTTGGGGGAGTTCACAATCATTCGGATTTTTTCAAAATGACTTATGCACATCGAATATCACCATATGTAAATGTATATACAATGATTGCAAGATTACAACAACACTATAGTTGGAACATCATGACAACTAGATACATATAGGGGTTTCCTAAAATGGGGGTACCCAAAAATGGATGGTTTATAATGGAAAATCCAATTGAAATGGATGATTTGGGGGTACCTCTATTTTAGGAAACCTCCATATAGACTACACTTCTACAACAGAGTGTTTGCACTGCTGGGATCTTCCAGGTTCCCTCGGCGTCGCTTTGAGGTGCCCAGATTAGCGAGACCTCCCGGTGGCCCCAAGGAGGAGGACGTGGACCTCCTCTGAGGCGCGGCACATGGGGTCATCTAACCTGGTGGCCTAAGAATTCATAGAAAAACATAGGAAAACATGGAAAACCCATGAAAAACACTAAGGATATCATGGGAGAGTCATGGCGATATCATCGGATATGTTTACATATTTCTGACAAACTTACTATGCGTTGGGTTTTTAATCGTTATTTCAACCAGTAGAAATGGTGATTTAGCCAGCAGAAATGGCGGTCCAATGAGAAGAACAGGAATACGATTCATGATGGCGGGATGACATTTTCCACCTACATATTTGGATGTGTCTGAAATGGGGTACTGTACCCCTTTCTTTCCGCTGGTTTCACAACGGCATTTCCGCCATTAAAATAGCTACAAAGTGGGTGTGTAAATAATTACAGCATTTTCAGAGAAACCCATATGAGCCGTTAAAAGTGTTGGTTGGCGATGACATGTATAATGTACCAGCTGGTTTGATAGTGGGATTGCACATTTGTTCAGAATAGGAATAGCTATGAAGCAACCGGTATTTGATGGGATGCTTCAGCTTCTTGTAGGAAAAGCAACCCTTTTATGAGGACATAATGGGAGATAATGGGAGTATAAATTAATATGGATTAATCATTAGTGGGGATGGAGGTAGCGTGGGATAGAATGGAGTTATCATGGGATGTCATGCTATGTATATACTATATATAAATAATATATATATACCATCACTATGATATGGAGATTGTCAGAGAATGGGGCTTCACCCGAAAATTGCCATTTGAATAAGGAAAATGCTGACAACCTATTGGTTGATCCTATGTTCAGAGAGACCCATATGGGTTGCTCGCGTAGGTGTCCCAGCTTCCCATTGGGCCGTTGATCAAGATTTAAGAGTCGACCGTTAACCCCCTCACAAGCAATAGAGACAAATAGACAAGGCAAATATACCAGACCGACCCATCTATGTTTTCCGAAAAGGATTTTGGTTGCTCCAACTTATCGTATTGGTAGGGAAATGATAACCCCGCAGGGGGGGCAGGGAATAGGTGACTGTGTCACATGTTTTACAATTGCCCCCTCGGTATTATTGGGAGCAACCCTCTTTGCCTGAACCTGGAGAGTCCCTCCAAGTTACTTAATGACGAAACCAAGAGAAGCTTCACCGACAACAAAGGGCACTTGAGTGACCCAGGAGGCTTTATTTCTTTGGACTAAGAGGGATTGAATTACTATATACATGATTTTTAATAGTTTCGTAGTTTATATTCTAAGTGTATCATTTTTGTATTCTAAGTGTATGCTTTTTATATTCTAAGCGCTGACACATATAATATGGCCATATAATATTTTAAAAGACTATTTTTTAAAAATCATATTCTAAGTGCAAGGTCACCACTGTACATACGTAGAAAAACTGAAAAACCTATGAAACAGATCCGAAACAGATCTTATTCCACTTATAAATTGCAAAAACAACACCTTTCAGGGCTTCCCTCAGTAAAACACCACGAACCCCCTTGGCTGCGGGCGCTGCCTCTGTCAGGTGGCGGGATGTAGTTTAATGACTGTGGAGACCTCGGCGGAAACACAATGGCGACTGAAACGATGGACACCTGGTGGTTGTTGTTTGCTGAGTGGTTTCTAATAGCGTTTTGTATACATTGTTTGACTGTATTTGGGATAGTGCCAGATAGATTTATTTTTTTGTTTTGCAAGGTCACGCGGAATATATGTATAATGTTCCTAAATATGTTATATTGTGTATCATTGAAAATATGAGAGTTGATTCAACTAAATGAACACAATTTTGTTCACTAGACAAGTCTTTCAAACAATCAGTAGCCTAAGATAAGCATTCTGAATACAATTTCTAAGAGAGAAAATCAAACTTAGTATACCGTATCAGGAAAAAATGAGAATGTAGGGCCTAGTTAGGCTAGTTATGTCCAGTTTGTGTGTTTTTTTGTTTCGCACTGCGATCCCTCAAATTATTCAAAAACCAAATTAAATTGGAGTTTTCACTGTTGGGTGTCAGCTCAGTGGTACTGTGTGTCTTGGTAGAGCAGTGTTTGGTACTGTTGCGCCAAGTTGCCATTCCAAAGTTTCCGTCACCATTGACAAGAAACAAATCTGGCTTAGTCTCTCCTGTTTCCCAAACGTGGTTCGTAGATTAGACAAGTACGTATCGGTTTAAATTGGTTTAATTCAAATCCAGGTGGAGCTCCAGACAAGACTTTTCGTGGTGCATCTCCAAGCTCCACTGAAGCCTCAAATTGTTGTCAGCAAAGCAATTTTTGCACTATTCAATCCCTTCAAATAGGTTCTTGTGTTTTCTGAATAAAAACAGATCTTTCAATTTCACAGCATTAATCAACTTCGGAATTGCAAAAGTTCTAGCCATATTTTTTGGAATTTTCCCGCTGAGAGACTGAGAGAAATGTAAAGGAACATGAAAATGCACTGACTTGGTAAGGAATGGTTTCCAAAATTTAAAGACACGGATCTCATCCGTTCCCAGTGCTATACGGTTCTGTTCAGTTTATATATATTGTTTTGATTCCTCTTCTGGCTCAAGGTGTGGCGTCCAGATTTCAAGCTTATATGGATCATGTCTACAGTGCTCAATGTTTCGTTCTTTCCAAAAGGCAATGATGTAATCACTGTGACCATTGCGAAGTCATGGGAGAAGATCTTTGTAGTTTTGACCTCCAAAACCTTCACCTGCATTTTCCAATACCAGGATATGCCTGGTTTCAGAGGTTCCCAGATGCCAGGGCAACAGACTTGACCTCGCGTCAGCAAATTTTGAGATCACCTGGATTGACCAAGTGGTCTGTGGATTGCCCAGCCATTTTGATAGCGGAGAGCATTTTCGATCTTGGGGAAGGTCATTGCTTTAAGTCATGGGACATGCTCAATTTGCAACTGTTGAGATTGTTGAGAAACTGGACCTTTGGCGAACGTATGACACGGTTCAAACACTTCCTTTGCCAACATTGGCTGGAGATCGCTCGCGATGGATCCACCTTGAAGATCTCAGAAGCACAATCGTACTCCTCAAGAGGGATTCTCGTGGCCTGGCTGCAGGGTCATTGGTGAATCTTTGCCGAACGCAGAACGCAGTTCTTCTTGAAGGTCTTCGCCCTGATGTTGAATGCGTCAATGCGTGTCGCATGTCTTGCTGTCATTGGATTGGGACCCCAAGAAACGCTTAGCATCCCTACGTAATGGCCTAGAGAAAAGATTTTTGCGTGCTTTGCCTGCTCAATTCATGGCGCTCCAATGGCAGGAGGTCACTCAGACTTGTTGCAATAGCAAGTAACAGACTTCGCAGACTATGGTCAAAACATGTTTTGATTCTGCTTCTTTGTTCCTATTCGGTCAGAAGTGTGCTGTTATGTTCTGGCGATCCCTTGAACATCCTGGGACTGATGATGATTCCATCCATCACCTGGTTGGAGTTGGTTTCTCGTTGGGACACACATGCAGAGCTAGAAGATGTTAGAAGCTGCACTGCCCGGGTACCAATGCAATGAAGCCCTTGTACCCTGTTACAAGTGGTCCATGGTCCAGACCGCAGCATCCATGGCTCAGGTCCCAGAAAGGGAATCGGCGTGATGCGGCGTAGACGCCTGCGGCAGAAGGGGCACAGCCTCAGGCAATAACGAACAGGTTTAGACAAGGCCAGTGGTGTTTCCTGAAAATTGGACCATGTTTAGATTTGGAACATCAGACATGACTGGTTGAGAAAGAGCTTGAGAAAGAGCTTGTTTTTTTTTGATTATAATACTAAGTAGATGTCATGGTTCAATGATGTTCAGTGGGTTTTACCTATCGAGAAGGCAGTCGGTTGCCCGGCTTGCCATTTCTTTGGGTTCCAAAAAAATTATGGCTCGCTGACCCTTCCCAGCTGTGGATTGTGCAGTGACACCACTCAACTGTGGAGGGCTGGGAACATTGTTGAGAGCATGATTCCATTTGGCTGTCATGAATTTGAGGAAGGTTGAAACATGTTGAAACCACCAAGCAGTGAGTGACATGACAAATCAATACAAATCAGGGATGCAGCACCTTCAAACCTTTAACTTCTCAAGTCTTGTCCTCCAGGAAGTAGTCGGACGACGGAAGCTCAACCAGAGTTGCATTTTGTGGTCAGAGCGAAAACTGTTTTGTTCAGAGTTGAATGTTGTTACGGTCCTGATTTGATCGTGGTGAGGAATATCATGGGCAAGGGTATCAATACACATTATGTTGTAGATTTTAAGATGTGTGTAATTCCCTGACCAACGATTGCCGCTGCGTGGTTTCTGCAATAAACATATCTTGCGACAAAAAAAGGAGTGCCTTACCCATTTGTACAGTATGGGATTTCCCAATAATATTAATCCTCAATCTACACTTGGTTTTTGTTTTCCGATAGACGAAGTTCATTGCAATGAGATGCAAACAGACCACATGAATAAACACAAATACGCAAAACTGCCAATGCCTTTTGAGGAGTTAAGATGAGTCTTTTTGGAGCCATACAGAATATAGTGTTGGCGTCTTTTTCTCCAGGACATGTTCTCCATGAGTTGGATCCAACAATGGTTCGATTCGACTTGTTCCGGTGGTGAACATATATATTTTATTAATTTTCAACGAGGAATTCCCATCAATGATTGGAGGAAAATAGTTATTTAACATCACTTCCCCTGGATCTATATCTTCAATTGTTTTTGGGCGATCCCCAAATATTAACTATTTGAAATTTAATTATATCGGTTCATTATTGTTAATTGATTTTGTTTCTTTAATAAGAAATCTTGGGGTGGTCAAAAAGCGCACAAATTCATAATTCAGGCAATTCGGAAATTAATCATGGATCAGATGATTTTGAATTTAAGATTAACATTTTTGATAAAAATAGATATTTGGATAAAACAATATTTATGAAGAAAAAGACAGTATATTCGTGCTACAAAAATCAAATATATGAAATGTATTTTTCGCATCCATTTCCACCTTATTTTCTCAAATTTATATCAATAGTAAGTACCGCACAAGGCGGTGGCGGAAGTTTCAAGGACAGAACTTATAGGAGATGTGAATTGTTGGGACACATGGATGGCAGAGCGAACCCGCTGATGGGCCGACGAGTGGTTGGAGGCAGCGCAGTGTAGTTGTAGTTGTAGTTGTGATTGTAGTTGTAGTTGTAGTTGTAATTGTAGTTGTAGTGGTAGTGGCAGTGGTAGTTGTTGTTGTGGTGGTGTTTGTAGTTGTACTTGTAGTTGTAGTGGTAGTTGTAGTAGTTGTAGTTTTAGTTGTAGTGTGGTGTTGTGCGGGTAAGGGTAATAATAATTATGATTATAATAATTATGATTATGATTTTAGTTCTGGCTATTGTGGTAGCAATAATGAACATAATAATTATATTTATATCTATTATATATGTTTTCTATTTTTTTATTAATATTAAATTTATTATATATAATTAAATGATAAATTTATTTAAATAATATAAATTTATTTAACAAATATAAAATTATATATATAATTAATTATTTTATATTAATTTATTTTGAAAAAATAATTAATTAATTTTTTATAATATTAAATTTAATATGAAAAAAATGAAATTAAATTATATTAAAAAAAATATTTTTATAATATAAAATATTACTAATAAATTTATAAATTTGATATTATTAGGAAATTATTTTTTTTGATTTTTAATTATATATGTTTTTATATATTATCTTTGATATATAAAAATATTTTTAAATTATTTATTATGATATTTAAAGATATGGAAAAATATAATATATTTTTAATTTTGATGGGATATATTTTTTATTTATTATATTAATTTAATTTTAATGAATATATTTATTAATTTATTATTATGAATAATAAATATGTATTTTAATAGGAATTTATATATTTAGTTTTTTTTAATTATTAATATATATTATATATTATATTTTAATATTTTTAATCTATATATTTTTTATATATATATTGATTTTTTTAATATTATTTTGATTTATTTCTATCTGATTTTTTTTTATTTATTTATATTATCAGAAAAAAATTATCTAAATATCATTTAGATATATATTTAAGAAATCAAATGAATATGATAATATGATATCATTTTGATTTTTTTTTTATATATAATTATGAATTGGAAATCCGTATTTAAAAAAAATATTGCCATATTATAATTATTATAGAAATTCGCGAAAACTAAAGAAGAAAAAAAAAATCCCGTGCACTTGCGAATTTTAATTATCATTTATATTGATAAAAATTTGAATGTTGCGTAATGATCCGTAGGCATAAAATTTTTAATTTTTGGAAATAATAAATTTTCCCTTCCGAAGTTACGAAGGTCGAATGAGGCTATTAAAAATCCAATTTCCTAAATTTTATTTATTTATAAATCAATATTATTGGAATTAGTTTGTAAATTAGATATTTGGGAAATACTAATTTTATGGGAATTAAATAAATTATAAGATCCATGAAATGACGAGGAAAATTTCATAATAAATATAAATAATAAATAATATAATAAAATATCGAGCAAAATTTGGGTTTATTAATTGGGAGGCCGCATCATTTATTTGTACGGGGGACAACGCTCAAAGGGGGTAGCCTTTCCGAATTCCCCACTTCAATTTTTTTAAAGGAAATATTTATTAGAAATCAATTATTTTGGGAATAATTTTATAATTACCATTCTAATATTTTGAAATATTTGAGGTTTGGATGAAAAAATACAAGTTAAAAAAATAAAAAATAATTCAAAATAATAGATATGAATCATATAAGAAACAAATAGAACACATCAACAATGATTTTCTTGGGGAACAATAAGAAAAAAATATGAATATGAAAATAAATTAGATATAAGAAAGGGGAAAGAAATCAATAAATAATTTTCGAAATCATAAATCCAATTGGAAAAAAAAAAGGAAATAATAGCAAATATATACCACCAAAAAGTCCACCAAAAATGTCGGATTTCCGGAAGGACCTATTTAATTAGGGGGGAAATGAATCCATTATTTAGGGGTATTGTCCCAAAATCGAGACGGAAGATGGATTTATTTAATTGGAAGGAAGAATTATTAATCTTAATTTAATAGTATATTAATATATTATCTTATATTTTTAATAATATATATTTTAATATCTTATCTAATATCTATTTTAATATTTTTTCCGATATTTAGATCTATATTTATCATATTAATACATTATATATCGGCATAATAATCGAATCCAGGTCGGGTCATCCAGAATTAGCAAAGAAAATATAAAAAGGACGAGGAGGAAGAAAAGGAGGAAAAGGAAGAGAAGGTCGAGAAAAAAGGAGGAAAAGGAGGAGAAGGGAAAAAGGAAGAAAAGGAAGAGAAAAAGGAAAAGGAGGAAAAGGAGGAAAAGGAAGAAAAAGAGAAAAAATAGAAATATAATATAATTCAATATTTTTATCATTTAAATATTTTTTTATTTTGTAGGATCAATCCATCCTTTTTATAAAAATATACATTCATATGCGGATTACCTTAAATAAAAATAATAAATGGCAGCTCAAAATATTTCAAATAAATAAATCAAATAATTTATAATTAGAAATTATTTCAAATTAATATTTTCCGACATATTATAATCCCCCAATATAATTTTCTTTCAAATTATCCACCCCTCAAAAATATTCCTAATAAATTAAAAATAATTTGGTAGGAATTTTATTTCCTATAAAAGATATTTTTTAATATCAAATTATAATATAAATATATTTTACGGGGATATTAGATGGTGCTGACATTTTGAAATAATTAATATATTTTCCTGAAATTAATTATTAATAAAATCAAAGAAATAAATCAAACATTACCCAATTCATTTCATTTCAAAAAAATAATTCCTAAGAATTATTATAAATTACCAATTAAATTATATATATTAATTAATTTATCTATTTTTTGAAAAAAAAATCTAAACTAATTTATTTTTCCGGGGAATAAATACCAATAAATCACCGAATCAAATCAATAATCCAACCTAACAAAATTCAATTTACCTTCCAAAAAAAACAAAAATAATTTCAAAAAATAATTGCAAATACATTTATTAATTACCCATTTATTTTCTTATTTTATTAATTTTTTTATTAATAATTATCAAATTTATTATATAAATTTATTTTTTTTATAGATTATATAATTTCAATTTAAATAAATTCAATATTTAAATTATATAAATTTTATATATAAATAAATCTAAATCTTAATTATTTTTTTAAAAAATAAATTAATATATTAAAAAAATACTAAAATATAAATCAAAATAATTATTGTATATTTTATTTCATTAAAAAAAATCAATAAAATATAATTATATAAATAAAATCATATCAAAATTAATAATAGAATTCAAAATATCAAAATTCAATCAAATTTATCTATTTTTAAATATAAATAATAATATTATATTTTCCAAAAAAAAAATATATATTACAATTTCATATAATTTAAAATAATTTTAAGATAATATAAATAAATCACATAAATTTATTCAATGATATTTATTTAATTATATATTATTTAATATCTTTATATTTTTATATTATTTAATAATATTTTTTATATTAGTTTATTTATAATTTCTATATATATATATAAATATATTTATTTAAAATAGATCTATAATTAATATTTTGAAATATAAATATAAATAAATAGAAATCAATATTATATTATAATAAATATAAATATATAATCTATAAAATATAATATTTTAACTAAATATATTAAATAATAAAATCTAATTTAATATCAATTTATTTATTATATAATATTATTTTTTAATTTTAATATATTTTATTCGATTTTTTAGATTTATTATATTATTCTAGGGTTGGTCCGCTGTTTCCAACAGCGTGGGCTTTCGATTAATCGTTTGTAGATAGAAAAAAATATTCTTATTATTATTCAAAGGAAATTTAGAAGCTAAACCTTCCGACAATATGGACAAATGGAAAACGCACAGCCATGAAGAAAATAAGAAGATGAAGAAAATCAGAAGAGAGAAGATCAGATAGGAAGAAAATCAGAAGAGAATAGATGCAGGTGCCCCAAAAGGTAGGAAAGTCACGAAACACTGTATTTTTCCAATATTTTGTGGTTCCGGAGGGTCGAAAAGTAGGCTCGCTAAAGCGGCGGGTGCGGAGACATCTTGGCAGATGAGACATGAAAAATTGCACGCCATTGTGGCGAATTTGGAAATAAAAAATTTTTAAAATACCTCATGTTCGGACCACTTTTGGAAGTAAAGATGTGGAAAAAATGCAGGGCGTTGTGGCGCGAAGCACATTTGGATGTCAAAAGTATTAAAAATTGTCACCTTCGGAGTACTTTTGGAAGTTAAGCTGTCGAAAAAAAGCACGGCGCTGTGGTACGAAATATATTTGGAAATAAAAAATATTAAAAATTAACGGTCTCGGACCACTTTTGGAAGTTAAGATATCGAAAAAGTGCACGGCGCTATGGCGCGAAATGCATTTGGAAGTAAAAAGGTTTAAAAATTAACGTTCTCGGACCACTTTTGGAAGTTAAGATGTCGAAAAAATACACCGCACTATAGCGCGAAGCACTTTTGAAAAAAAAAAAAAAAAACAAATCGTAAAAATATCAAGGGTTTGCAGCACTTTTGGACGATTCGATGGCCATCCAATGTCGAAAAAATATATGCCATTATAACGCCAAGCACATTTAGAAATCAAAAGTGTCCAAAATTAAAAGTTTTAAGTAAATTTTAAGATTTCAATTTATTAATTAAATTAATAATTTAAGAATTTAACAATTAAACAACTTAACAACAAAACAACCTAACAACTTAACCACTTAACAACATTAACAACTTCATAACTTGGTTAGTTAATTTATCAATTAATCAATCAGTTAGTTAGGCAGGCAAATAAATAAACAAATAAATAGGCCGACACTCCAACCACCTTTCGATCCAAAAGTAAGTTCGTTCCGCCGTTCTTATATCCCATTAATTTCCCTCTCCTATAATTTATTATTCCTAAATTTTCCGCCACCGCCTCCTACGATATTATTGGTACTTCTACTCGTACCACCACGATTACCACTACTACTATCCCTTCTACTATAACTACAACAACAACACCTATTACTACTACCACTCCTGCTACCTCTACTACTACTACTATTATTACTATTACTGCTACCACTACCACTACTACTACTACTACTACTACTCCTCCTCCTCCTCCTCCTCCTCCTCCTCCTCCTACTACTACTACTACTACTACTACTACTACTACTACAAAAACTACAACAACTACAACAACGACAACAACGACAACAAGTACAACAACTACAACAACGACAACCACAACAACAACGACAAAAACGACAACAACTACAACACCGACAGNAACAACGACAACAACGACAACAAGTACAACAACTACAACAACGACAACCACAACAACAACGACAAAAACGACAACAACTACAACACCGACAGTGCAAGGTAGATTATATGTATTATAGATGGAACACAATACCATTAGGATGGAACCCAAGTCTATGGAGTAGGATATATGTAGATTATATGCATTATACGTGCAACAATGTACAACACAATACCATTTTCCCAGATATGGCACATACAGCTGCAGCATATTCATAGTATAATTCAGTTGCCCACGATCTCAAACAGCCAATTCGAGCAAGCCTTGATGATGTAGCGGTCGACCGCTGGACATTGCCCAAGCTGGAAATTTGCCGGAGAGCTCGGCTATATTCCGGAGAATGACTTGGAAATATCGTTGGCTCATGGAGATTTTGCTAATGCCACAAGTGGCACCACTTGAAAGTTGATTATATAGGATTGACTTGTATTGAATAGCATATAGAATGCACTCATGGCTGATCGCTTAAGCCGATCCATTGCCGTGGACACGAATATCAAACACCAAGGACAT
>BGPT01000910.1:106495-118415 GCA_003297045.1 Symbiodinium sp. clade C Y103 | reverse complement strand
CATCCACAGTTGTGCTGGCTTTGGGGTTGGTGCCAAATTCCCAGGTGGTAGTCAACGATAGTCGAGGCACCGGCATGTACACAGGGGGAATCGAACGACTGTCGCAGATTTGCCCAGTGGTACAGCACAGAACTCACATTGGCCCACAATTTCAGATTCCCCAAAAAGCGTCACTTTTTTGGGAAAAACGAAATCTCGGAATCCCAAAATAGTTGCACTTTTTCGACGTGAATTTGGGAAAGTAGGGAAAAATTAGCAAAAGAAGATCTGGAGAGTCTAAAATGGCTTCTGCAGAATTCCCCAAAAAGTGGCGGAATTTGGGGATTTCGGACCCTGGCGATTTGCGCGCGGCAGCTCATGTGTACCCAAATCGTAATATTAGTAGTAATATGTTATTTCTAATTCTATATCAATATCATCTATATATATGTATACATTATATTAAAAATCTTAAAAAAATCAATATAATTTAAATATAATTAATAATTAATCTTTATGTTTTCAAGATCAAAAATATCTGCAAAATTATATTCAAATTATAATATTGGAAATTATGAAAAATATATAATTATATTTTGTTATAGTTTCAAATGATTTTTTATATACAAATATATTTATTATAGAAATATAAGGCTTATAATGGATTATAATGGTATTTACCCCCCATTCTGGACCCCCACCCCCAGTCAGTGCATGGACATGCATGGACAGGGTCCTATTCCGGAATCTTGTACCTGAGTATATAAAAAAGACTGGGGACTCATGATGAATCATTGATGTTCATGGATGACCATGGATATGTGAATGTGTGACATCAATTGATGTCAAATAATCTGAATTATAAATATATAAATCATATCAGACTACGTGGCCAGCATGTGCACTCAAAGCACGGACAAGCACTATAGGGCCAGCGTCTACAATGCTCAACGTACGAGGGGTATAGCATGGTACCCCACAAAGGTCTACGATTTTGTATAGGCCCCATTCTAGACCTACCTTTGGCTGGACTCCAAGTCCCACCTTCCAAGACCCTGTGTAGTTGAGGGTATCAAAATATCATATTCAGGAGATCAATATCTTATCAATCTCATCGTATTTTTTCTGAATCAAGCAACGACACTCGTCTTGGCAGGCGCCTTGCTGAAGCTGAGGGCGATTGGGAAGATGCTTTCCCGTGGCAAATCGTGTCCTCAGCGTTTTGGAACACGGCATGCAGACCTGAGTTTTCTGTTGACACCTATGTCAAGAGTCAAGATGTATTGGATACTTTCATACTTCAAACTTGGCCCCAAGTGAAAAATTATGAATGATTTTCATAGTAAACTTGGCCCAGACTTCATTGTGGCTCCATTGTTGTGTTCTGATTTTTGAACTGACAAGCGCTGCACCACTGTTTCGGTTAAGGCCGTGGCTGTAGCCATCCACATCGTAGCCGCCGGCCAAATATAGCACCTTGGAAGGGTGGCTGCTGACAGCACTGGTATGGGTCACCTGTGGACCGTCGAGATTCATCATGTTAAGACGGTTCAGATATGTTAAGTTAAGTATCAAACCATCCATTTGGGTGGATAATTTTGAACCAAACACAGCTGGTCAAGGGAGAATAGCAAAGCCTCAAATGATCTCAAATGGTACAGCAATGATGTGAAATCGTGGTAAAATATCTGATTCTCATGCTGTCTCTGTCCAAGCCAAACTAGGCTGTGTCGAAAAAGGATCATTGATGGAACAAAATTGGACGACCCAGCTGATGCCCAAGGCTGTCGGCATCTGCACAATGGACGACCGCGGACAAACATGTTGCCTTCATTTGCCTTCCCTCAACGAGTTCTTTGCATCGCATGTTGACGGTATTCAATGATTGGACATACCCTTTAATTGAAACATATTGAAACCTTATTGTTGGATAAATTTCAGAATCTTGGCCGAAATCCCAACAGTTTTTGCAGGCAAAGTCGCCATTCTTGAAGGTCAATATTTCACATTGTGTGCTGGTTCAATCGACATTTTGCGCGTGAAATCAGACTTTTTGGCTCTGGGTCACAACTCTGATACCCTCTGAAGATGTTCATCTTCCCAAGTATTAATATTGGATAATATTTGGCCCCGTATGGTTTAACATGCTTTAACCCATACGGGTTTCAGCTTCAGATATTACTGTATCTTCACGTTCTGGCACTAGAAGTGAGTTTCCAAACCCAGAGGTTGCTGAATTTGCTTAATCCATTGTTTTGCTGAATGTACGACTTGTTGCTTGTTCAATTCCCCACTTTTCCTTGCTCAACTTCCCAAACGCAGGCCTCAGCAGAAGTCATTGTCCTGGACGGCAGCGCCAGTGGATCGGCAATCAACAACAATCAATCAGCAAACCTGGGAATTCAACCAACAAATTTGGGAATTATAACAACATGTGTGTGGAATATAGCCAGGATGAAGTCGTTTTGCAACCAAAATTGGGATTTCAAGAAGCAACAAATGAGGAATGTACGCAAGCAAACAATGACAGTATAAGTATCAGACAGGATGAATGACAATTTTGACAGGTTGACAAACCAAGATGCAACTTAAGCAACACAGCAACAAAGATGTGAAATTCAGTCAATATGGAACTTTATTCTCAAACAGCGCAATTCAAGATCTTATAACAAGAAAGTTGGGGGCATTGATCAATAACAACATTATTTTGATCAGCAAACATTTGAAGTTCAAGAAACAAATATGTTTGATTGTGAACCCCTGAGAAAAGGCAAGTCATCGAAAATCATCACCCCATGTTTCGGGGGAAAACATGTGAATCATGTGCACCTACCAAATGAGATCAAATGAGTATCTAATCACAAACAACAGGGGTACAACAAAACAAGACTTGGATTTGGTTTACTTCAGGTTCCCATCAAACAGAGAACATCAGATACGTCATTGCCCCAAATGGTAGATTAACAAAACAGGGAAAATCTGAAAATCAAAAGGCATCTTCGGCTAATCCAGGACCGTCTCAAAGACATATGAAGATCAACCAAGAACTCCATTTGGCAAAGGCTTGGTAACTGGGGCTCGCTTCCCCAGTACTGCGGCAGGAGGTTTTCTGGGATATAACCCACCTTCTGTTCATGCAATCATTCCCATAACGCTCAGCTACTATGCATGAAACCAATGTTTTCGGGAATTGGTTTAAGGGACATTTACAGGAAGCATTCAAAACTGCTAGTAAAATCCTGGTATTCTGTGAGTTTCTCTTCAAAACCAAACCATTGATGTATCCAGATGGGCCATGGACTTGGTTTTTTGACCAGCAAATATCCCCTGATAGCTGTGTACAACATGGCTTAGAGTTCCTATCCACTCACAAATATTCACGAACCAGCTAACGAACTCCATAGCCCATCGAAATCCAACATTATCTAAGTACTGTATGAATGATATTCCCAATATATCACCATTTTTGTTGGTGAAATCCCAATTTTTGATGCTAAAATCACCATTAAGACCTCTAAACTAAGTATGACCCCTGGCCAATGTCGGAGGCTCCTGCCACTCATTCGCATTTTGGTTTCAACACTGAGCCGTGCCAAACAGAGCACCGCTTTCCCCGTGAAGCTGGGACTTTCGGCGTCTCGGAGCCAACCTGGCCACGTTTCAAACGCATGGAACGCTGTGCCCGGCTGTTTGATGTATCTATGGCAACCCGCATTGCTACATAGAAAAGTTGGAAACCTGGAATTTATGGGGTAAACATCATCCAGCATTATCTCATTCTGGAGAAACATTGCAATCTTTTAGGGACCCCTAGATATATATATATATATGTATACATAATCAATTATAATCATATATAATCATATATAATCATATATAATCTATAGTGTAGGAGTTTGCAACACTTGAATCCGCACATGTCAAATTGAAGTGGGTAGATCTCAAACTCACATCGGATATTTTCAAACTTTTGAATTGAACAAATCCAGCTTAGACGGATAATTGCAGCCCGCCCTCCCTCTAATCTGACAGTTTGCTAACTGGATCCAATTGGGGTCATCCGATCCAAATTTGAATGGAGTATCCGCAAGATTGGATGGCAAAAACTCCTCATCCCTCCCTCTGACGGCATCCCTCATCGCATCTGCCTTCGAAGCGCCGTTTCCCCAGCACCATTCGTTCAGTGGAAACCGAACCTGAAGCAATCGACCATCCACTGGATGAATGTGGCACCCCATGGGTTTGTCTTAAAAAAAGGGTTCCCCAAATTTCAATAGTCATTGAATGTCATCTATAGTAGATAATTTTCCCAGATTTTTGGGTCTACCCCATTCCTAGACAAACCCAGATTTGTCTTTTGTCAAAGATTGGGCAATCAAAAAGAATTAACATGACACTTTGGACTTCTGATAATTCTTGTGGTTATACTTCACCAGAATTCTAGGGGCCTATATAATCTATATACCTCAACTGATGCGGGTTAGAAACCCATGGCTATACCCATGGGTTTTTCCACCCCAACGCACTCCGCACCGAGGTGCCTGGCCAAAGGGTCAGCATCGGAATCTCAGGAAGCTTCTGGCTCAGAGCCAACATCATGCGATCGTAGCAGGCCTGCGGAACCGAACTTGGGAGCCCTGAAAGGATCCTTTTGGAATCACAGGAACTGTATGGAAAAGTCAGGCAATCCGGGAAGTGAGCTGATCCACAGTGAGAAACCAGAAACTCAGATACCAATTGATTCAGTCATAGTAGAACAACAAGATACAACAAGTAAATATGGTATATGAATTACATCATCATTGTTTGACAAGTAATATCGTGTGTCCCACTTCCATGGATCAGTTCTCTCAAATTCGCTACTCAAATGTTCAACTCACTTCGAGGCATCCAACAGAGGCAGCAAACGGCGAGCACCGCACCTTGTTGGTATGGTACGATTCAGGAAAAACCTACAAATGTCGTCGAGCAAAGGCACTTAAATAGGCAACCACCCCAAGGAAGGAAGAAAGACTTGCAGCATGACATGAGTGCGTTATAGTTTTTCAAACATTAAAAAAACCCTCTGACTTCGCATCAATCTATCATGATTACGATAATTTAGCTCATGATTTAGGGCCAGCAAGTGCCAGTGACGCTGGCCCACAACCGAGATGTGCTAGTGGCATGTTCACAAAAAACTCACTTTTTTCGGGTGTTATTTGGAGACTATGATATTTTTTTGCAAGAAAATGGTGGTAGGAAGCAAACCATTATCTAAAAATGTTCAGGGTCCTTTTCAGATATTTTCAGACTATATTGTATTGGAGGGTTCCTAAAATGGGTGCGGCCCCTGTTCAGCATCGGTATCCCGATATTGAACAGCATCTTGAAGAACAACTAAATTATAAAATTTCCTCCCATTGCCCATGCGGTAGTCCAACCTCGGTGTTGCCTTGGGAACCAGCAGAACTCACCTCGGATGATCAGTTCCACCGCTTTGGCGAGACGAACAAATTGGAGCACCATGGGGATGATGTTAATATTTATCTATTGACCCTGGCAATTGGATTGTTGAACACTAATCAGTACCAAATTTGCGGATTTGTCTGAAAAATTAGGTTCAAAGCCCCACCCTTTAAACTTATATAATCATCACTTTTCCAATTAGAATGGTTATTTGAGGGCATACCCCAACTCCTTTTATTTTTGACTCATACAGCATACAGTACCCATATCCTCAAACTTCTGCCCAGAAAATATTCAGGGTACCAAATGAGCTTCCCGCTGCAATGAGGATTCCGGAATATGTTCAGTTTATAGCATCCCCCCAAAAAAAACAAGAAAAGGTTAGGTTTACCACCATTTTACCCCAATAAAAAAACCAAATTCTCTCCTTTTGGGGTGTGCGCAACTGTTCAACAGCAACTAGAGCTCGGGGTGTCCACCAGCTCAGTTACGCTTGACCGGAGAAACCGGTTTCACTCTTCACTCTGTTCACGAATCAATTCTGAGATACACAGGCAAACAAAGGTAACAATGGTAAATACACTCGCAAAAGGTAACATTCCAAGTGGGTATGAAATATTGCTCCATTGGCAAAAGACTAGAGTGAGCATTAAAGTAACCATCCAAGGTTTTCCCATGTCTATCGTGACTTGATCTTTTTCATCCATTCAGTGGCCTCAGGACTCCAGTTCTTTTTAGCGGGCAAAGCTTGATCCAAGTCTCATAACCTCAACCTGGGTATGGATATTCATCCAAACATTTTAGCATAAGATAAAGGTGTTGATATGCGTTCAACAAACTTGAACACCCAATTTCGGGATTGGTAAATATTGCTAGATCCCAAAAAAATAATGACCAGCCATCTGTTGGTCCCCAACAACGGTCCCCTCTATCTGAAAGGATCAGCATCCCACATCGTCACCAGTCCCTGCACCAAGTTACACTGATCACGGTCCCCTGCGCCTTCTCAAGTAGCTGCCTGCAGGACCTGGGGAAAGCATGGTGGTTTTGTCATTTCATTCTGGCTGGCTGGTTAAGGATGGGATTCCCACTACGGATTATGATCATCTGTTGAAAGAAGAGCTGGTCATTGAGTAGTACAACCCCCAAACTCATCAACCAACATGGGTTTAGGATCCACTGCTCACTTGAACATAGGAAAGACAAAAATAGTGAATTCTGAAGTAAAAATGGGAGTCATGATGGAAAAGTGGGGAGGAAAAATGATCCATGATGAAAATGTCCCTTGAGCTAATTTTTGACCAGATTAAGATTAACTATGTTTGTCAGTTCTGTTGCAATATGTTACAGTGCGCAATGTCTTCTGCTTTTCGAAACCTGTCAACCAAATAGGGTGACCTTTGGATCCCAATCAAATTCAATTAGGGACCGTCCCAGGGAAGAAATATGACGATGGAAAGCCAAAACCAGACTTGACTTGGGCCAAGCCGCACCTGAAGTTTGAGAGGGTTTCCCTGCCGAAGTTTTTCAACTGCATAGCTCATCACCAGGGCTGCCATTCATGCCATTCAAAACTACAGAATGAATTGCCCTACCTCTTGTCCTTTTTGTATCATGCTGCTTAAGCAACAAATTAAAGTCAAAGACCTTTGGCAAGGATTCACCTGCTGTCTTGTTCAAAACCCATCACTCGCCTTCTTTCCCTTTGCGACTGAGAGACAACGTGAGAACGACGTGATTTCGAGCTCCAATACAGAACTGCTCATCAAAGAGCCTGCAACTTTGGATTGGCAAAACATGCTGAGCGTTCAATTCTCCCCATCTACAGCAATCACACTCACATACATATAATAGAAACGATTAATACATCTATTAACATCTTTAACATAGACCAAACCAGGGTTTACCCAGCTTCAACCCACCTTGTGGGCAGCTTTTTCAAACTACTTAGCTTAGTGCTCAGCACTCTGTGCAATCAGCAGTTGATCTGCTTTGTTCTCACTCTGGTGATATGGCCGCAAAGACCTACCTGTTTGCCTTCCAAACACATCAAACAAAATTTATACACCTCATTTTTTGGCCTGTTCATGCGGATATCAGGGGGTATAGTGAGATATATACTAACATTAACTGATTGATATTTGGACATATTTGGGTCTGTCCAAACATGGGGCATACCCCTAAATCGCAGGGAATTCTTGGTATAGCCAAATTTTATCTAATTTTTGGACTTTGACCCGGATACATGAGCCACCAAAAAGATAGAACAGCGAAGCCGAATTCTCTCTTGATAGCGATCTAATTTGACGTCCAATTTGTTGGCGACTGTCTAACAACTGAACATATTTTGAACCAAAGCTTGGAAATGGTTGGAAAGAACAAGACACATTTTGTGGACACACCGCAGAGTCCCCAAAAAATCTTGCCTAAAGCCCCCACGCGTTTTTTCATCAATCCAGCATAGTTAACTTCGAATACTATCGTGTGTACTGGCGATGATCGCAAAGTATGTACTTAAAGGAACAGCCTGACGCGGGTGTTGAACTGAACATCTTCGCAAGTTGATGGTCCCAATTGATCTTCTACGCCATGGGTGCTCTGGGATGTCCAGGTCCCAAATGGTTTGCTGCAGCGGGGCATCTCTCTGATAAAATCGGGAAGCATTTCGGAAAGCATCATCAGAATTGGGCAACAATCAGCATCAGCACCATCAAACTCCATCATCTTAGTCGGCATCGTCAGTCTTCTTTGCTGTAATCCTATGTATCTTCTGAAAGCCAGCATCTGCCGGCTCTGAACAAGCTCAAGAATCAATTTGCAAGAGAGAGCGATTGCGTTGGAAGCTAGGTGCGGTCCTAACTTCTTTTTTGCAACTTGAACCACAAGAATATCACGAAAAAACATAAGGGGAAGAAACACCTGGGACCATCCTGAAGTAGCCATGCTGGTTTGTTGTAGTACCCATCCCATTAACAAACAGCTTGATGTGCTCTGGCGTCTTGGTGCCTGCAAGGTTGCTGCCACAATGGTGTAGCAAAAAAGAGACCATCTGGTTTTGGCATGAAGAAGGCGTTATTCACCTCGGCATCATCAAGGCGTTTCGATGCGTCGTCCAATGGGGATGCAAGGTGGAAAAAACATGAAAAAGCAATCTACAAACACCCAAAAAAACAAGACTTGTCTTGTTAGTGGTTTCAACATGTTTCAACCCATAGTCCTAGAATAGAGTTTACTCTGGAACTGGGACGGATTCCGTGAAAGAGTATCACTTAAACCGCCTATCAAGAAACATTCGGCAAAAAATCATGAACAATTTGTTCAAAGAAAACGGTAAATCAGAGACGCTACCCCATAATCCATCCATGTTCATCCAACTTTCAGATCCCTAAGCTTCCAACCAACAAGTCCAAACCGTCTGCATGGTGCTCCGTTAAGAGAGCGACGAACCTCACGGGTGTCCCAGGAAACCAGGAGTCCGAAAAACCTCCAGAAAAGTCTGCACCATTACTGAAGAATGAGGTTCAATACTGTTTCATTTAGATAGGGATTCACAACCAGCAAACATGGTGCCATGGTGATTCAATCTGCAAAACAAAGCCAAGTGAAATTTAACCCTGAAATCAGGTTTCAGAACACCACGTACAAACAACAAATGCAGAACGGAGGGAATCCAACGTGTTGTGCTTGACTGTAAATCCTATGATTGGCACTCCATTATCTCGCCCTGTTGTCCTTTTGACTACGGACAGAAAATGCACCGTCTCTGGAGAACTAGGCTGATGTTGGCTCAGTGATCCAGAAAAATGCCAATCCTCCAGGTATATCTATACTATACCGATATATACCAATACCACAGGTGTACCATTGATTCCCCCAACGCCTTCCAAACACAACTCCTTATGAGGATCTGACTTTCGCACTTCACCATCCAACGTGTGATCCACATAGGCAGCGATACCTGGCACCCAAGTTCGACAGGTTCCTATTGGTCTGTTGCACCAGGCTACAAGTGGATTTCTGGTTTATATATGTTGATATATCATGATATATTCTATAGTTGAATGGGGTTGTAAATGATGTAAACCATCTTATCACTAGGGGTTCCTTCTTGTCGGATTCTATCTTTTCTTTGCACGTGGCAACTGCAAACCATACAAAGTGCCTCAAACCTGTGGCCTCATAACCATGGTTCAGCCCCTTGTAGCCAGTTGACATGGTTTCACCATCTTCAACTCATCTGTGACTGCCTGAAAACAGCGTACCCAAGAGTTCACTGGTGTTTATCATCATTTTCCACGTGGGAATTTGCAATCCCAATTTTCAGACATGCCTAAATATCATCTTGATGGCTTTATATATCCCCTTTGTTCAGTAACACTCCATCTCCACAGAATGCTGGCTGTCACATATATATATATATACAGTATATATTACATACTCCCAATTTTTGTCGGTCTTACATCCCACAAAAACACACCCATTTGCTTGGTCAAATCCACATTTTAATACACTTTTTTATATAACAGTTCAGTCCTCATATGGTTAAATTAAAACCACCATTTTGTGTAGCTAAATCCCAATTTCAGACGGTTCAATCCCAATTTTTGATTGTTGGAAATCCTTTTTTGGACTATGTTTCATATATTATGTTTATAATATATATATATATTCATATATATATGTATATTTATTTTTTTCTGAGTTTGATAGTTAAGTCATAATTTTTGATTTTTTTGAATATGTTTCAAGATTTTTCAGAAGACAAATACCTATTTTGTTGCTGGATTCCGGGCCTGCTCCTCCCTTGCGCGAGGCTTGAGCGGCGGTTTCGTCCACGGAACCCGACAGGAGCACCTACGAGACTGGTTGAAGTATTGGGACAAGCAAAAATGGGGACTTAACCAACAAGAGTTGGGCTTTAACCAACGCAATAGGGATTGAAGTAGCAACAATATAACAATTGTGATTCAGGAAACAAAAATGGGGATTTAACGAACACAAATGCAGATTTGACCAACAATAGTTGGGATTGAACCAACAAAAATTGTGAGTGAACGAATAAAAATGATGATGTAACCAACAAACATGGCGATTTAACCACCCAAAGGGTGATTCAACCAAGAAAAACGGTGACTTAACCAACAAAAATGATCAAAAATGCTGATCTAACCGACGACAAAAATGGTGATTTAGCCCAAAAAAAACGAATGTAACGAACAATACAGGAAGAAACCGCTTTGAAAGGGAACTTTGGGATACTAATGTAGATGTGGATCGCAACAAGAAACCCAAACAATTGCTTTTTCAGCGCACTCTACTCTAAGACTCTATCCTGTCCTTTTTTGAGAAAAACATGCGGGCATATATCCCTAGAGCAATGGTACCCTGTTGCAAACACATCCAGTCCAAACATATGAGCCACAGCTGCGGTGGGAAGAACATCGCAAGTTGCTTGCTGCCCCAAGCGACGATTTAAGGGATCATCATCATCTACCCTCTGGTAAACTAGCATAGCTATTGAAAATGGCCATAGAAACAGTGGATTTTCCCATTAAAATATTGTGATTTTCCATAGTTATGTTACTTTACCAGAGGGTACCTCTATTTGGGATACCTCCATGAATTGATGGCACCATCGATGCCTCGGTACGCTTGGCCGCAGTGGAGCGACCTGTGATGTACACGATGCAACCTGCCAGGGCTTTTCCCAACTGAGACTTGCCCGGATCCGCTGGAGTCATCAATCCGGTTTTGATACACAAAACACAGAAAACTAATGAAAACAACATAATTACATATAGGATTCTTATAGGATGGGTATTTGAATTTACCAGTAGTACCGCACAAGGCGGTGGAGGAAGTTTCAGAATAGGAAACCTATAGGAGAGGTTCGTTGTTGTGAGTCATGGATGGCAGAGCAGATCCACTGATGGATCAAAAGGTNNGCCTGCCTAACTAACTGACCAACTGACTGACTGACTAACTGACAAACTAACTAACAAACTGACTAACTCACTCACTGACTAACTGACTAACTAACAAACAGACTAACTGACTCACTGACTAACTGACTAACTGACTAACTGACCAACTGACTCACTGACTAACTGACTAACTGACTAACTGACTAACCGACTAACCGACNACTAACTGACCAACTGACTCACTGACTAACTGACTAACTGACTAACTGACTAACCGACTAACCGACTAACTGACTAACTAACTAACTAACTAACTGACTGACTGACTGACTGACTGACTCACTGACTCACTGACTCACTGACTCACTGACTAACCGACTAACCGACTAACTGACTAACTGACTAACTGACTGACTGACTGACTAACTGACTAACTAACTAACTAACTAGCTAACTAACTAACTAACTAGCTAACTAACTAACTAACTAACTAACTAACTAACTGACGAACTGACTAACTGAGTAACTAACTAGCTAACTAACTAACTAGCTGACTAACAAACTAACTA
>BGPT01000910.1:25181-106063 GCA_003297045.1 Symbiodinium sp. clade C Y103 | reverse complement strand
TTTCTTCATCTCTGATCTTCTCACTTCTGACTTTTCTCACCTCTGCTTTTCAACTGTCCATATTGTCGGAAGTTTCACTTCTAAACTTCCTTCGACTATCCCCTGCTGATTTCTCATCGATCTGGGCAGATCAAAGCAACCATATCCATGTATGGTACATCTGCATATATCTGCTACCATCTGCCTACGTTTTGCTGATTCTAAATGATTCTAATGCCTAATAATCGATGGTCTGGGATACGGCTGGCCCTGGGATATGATACGTTCACCCATCTGCGATTTATGGATGCATCGTAAACGGTCTCCAAAACCTCCTGAGCTGGTATTTGACACCCAAAAAATGACAACTATAGGGAGGCTTTGCCATGTGGCTTCCCTGAATGTTGTATAAAAATGCATAGAAGTCATTAAAAACTAAAAACAGCTCTTTCTTGAAGATGGGTTCACTCCAAGCACCTCACATTGCTTCTATTCGGTGAGCCATGTGTCCCCACCCCGTGATCCGCCTGCCGATGCCAACTCCAGGGCGATCCCTTTGCCCAAGCCGCGCGATCCTCCGGTGACCACGGCCACATGGCCATGCCTCGGCAAATCGAAAGAATCCGACCATATCAAACCACATTTTAGTAGCGCATATTATGCGCATATTTCATGGGGCTATGTATGATTAATTATGAATATATTGTATATGGCTCTTTGTAGTAATCTTGTTTGGGGTCGACCTGGCATTGGCGAATCATGGTACTCGCTAGAATCCCAAACATCGTCCAAACGAAATGGATTGGCACAGACACGTTCCTCAAAGATGTGGCCTTTTCATCATGCATCTATGAAAACATATATCACATATATATATATATATATACATACACGTATATGTATTATACATGATTTGTCTGAAAATAAGATGCCCTAAAATCTACTGGTTACATAGTCATATTGTTTCCCATTAAACTTGCTATTCGGGGCAAAAACCTCAGACAAGCTACAAGCCGTAGGACGCGACACTGCCCATCATGGGCACCTTAGTGGCATAGCTCTGTCTGGCAGTTTTCTTAAATCTTGGCCCATCTTCAACCCAGAACCCGGGATTTATATCTTTCAATTCTCATTTCAGGTTCTTACCAAACATGTATAAATACAAAACATATTCCCAACTATGGGTCAAGAAATTGATCCCAAAATCATCCAACTTCGCTCACTCTTGACATATATTTTGACTGGGAAAAGCCAATGGTTTTGGGGTACCCTCGTTTTTGAGACACCGAGAAAACACTCAGGGGATTCGAATGGATTGAGTACCAAAAATGTGGACACTGTCGAGACAATGATGTAGGCAGTTGCCAGAGAACCTGTTTGAAGGATCTGATCTGTACTAATTGCTTGATATGCATTTCAAATCATTTCAATACATTTCAACCATCCGCATAATCCCATCCCATCGATGTATGTAGTACTATACAGTAAATCAGAGCAAAATCAATACAACGAACATGTTATCACAATTAAGTTATAAATCCTGGTACGTAGGTCCTCGAAAAGAAAAGATCCAATAGTAAACCATAGTAAACCATAATTTCTGCATGGGTGTTGAATGTGAGTGGATGATTGCTCGCAACATTATCATCATGTTCACATCAAAACCATCAAAACCATCAATGCGTCATCCGTAAGTCAACCGATTGGCTTATATAGTTATATATATAGTCATGAAAGTCTTGAAGTAAATAGAGGAATAAGTGATAACTAGAGTAAACATAGGAAACGATTGTTTGTTCCCAAATGGAGGGTTTCCTGCCCAGCCAATGCCGAGATGCCATGAATGGAGTCACACATCTTCGGTCAGATCCTGTGGTACACCGACTACAAGTTTCATATGTGTGTACAATATTTACAAGATGTGTATGTGTATCAATATGACAATATGATATTCTGTATGTAGTGTAGATACTGTTGAGTGCCAAGAACATGGTGGAGTCAATGATGAACTTCAAATTTGGATTGTTGAGAAGTGATCCCAAAAAAAATCGCTATCATTGATCAAGTTCATCACTTGAGGACCCCAAGTTCAATCCATCCATTGTCGAGGTCAGGGAACCCAAAATCTCATGGAAAGGACCCACTACTTCAGGCTATGTACTGACTTGGAGACGCTGCAAACTCAACAAACTCCAACAAACAAGTACTTGATCGAAATAAACCAAGCTGATATCCTCCGGTAATCAAACGTCGCTTGCTGAAAAACACACCGTTTATAGATGATTTCGCCAGCTATAAACCTCCATTGAGTGCAGGGATGTCCCAGGGTATCGCAACCATTTTGTGCATCAAATCTCCTTGTTGCATCCCTATACCTGGCGCTACTGAGAGTTCCCCAACCTCTTCGCACACAGCGCGGTGGATCGTCACCGCCAAAATGTTTCTGTGGCGCAAACATGGTGTACCATGGCGCGGAAGGTCGTCGCAGAGCCCGGCATCTTTGGCCGGGCTGGGCGGAGATGCAACAGACCCATACCCTCTGGTCTCATCAAGGGTGGCTGGCTGGACAATCCTCTACAAATGGAGGTTGGACAGCTGGGAAAATAGTTTGTAACTGGGGGATTTCCAATGGCTATGTTTGTTTACTCGAGGGTGCGCACATGTTTTGGGAAAGAATGATAAAGCTTGGATCGAAGCTACACCCAGGCACCACAAAAAGGCTGACCGGCGTCCTGGAATTCTGCTCCGTTCCAGTTCCAACGACACGCAGTCACTTCAGGCCAACGTTGCAGTCGGATCTGTGTCAAGTCAGTCAGGAAAACAATGGAAAACACTATTCGATGGTTTAACAAAGCGGTTTCAACTCAGTGATGCTGGGAGGGAATGGATACCGTAATGTGGTAAAGCCAATGCCATAAACCATCCCCAATAATCCCCAATAATCCCCAATAGAGGTTTATGATTGGGTAGAATACCCCTGCGATGATGTAAAACAACCCCCAAACGGTTGAGGTTTATGGGATGGTTTATGATTGGGATATCATTGGGTGTGCCACATTTCCATGAATTTCACGCATTTGGTACAGTAGCTGGTAGCTGCAGTTCAGATGGTTAAAGGGTTTCATCCCCAAACCATCGCCGGCTCCTCACAGTCCCTCAGTTCCACACGGACTTGTCTGAAAATTTCTGGGAACATCACCAAAATCCTGTGCTTGATCATCATGTTCCGACCTAAAACTGTAATCTTGGGCATTAAACCATTTTCAGATACACCCAAGAATCATATTGGTGGTTCATTTCATTATATCCCCATGACACTATATCCCAATGTAACCCCCATCAACCAAAACAACCAAGGAATTTCATATCCCTTTTCCAACCTTTTCTCCATTCACATGGCACGCATAATGTCCGTTCGTCTGGCCATTCGCTCGGCCGTTTAAGCGTTGGACCTGCCGTTGGATCGGCCGTTCAGTGCTGGGGCTTTTTCTCGATCTGCGCGAGGGCGGAAGACAGAGCTCGAAATGCCAGTGGAAATAAGGTGGTGGTGCCCATCACTTAGCCAAGTTGGTTTACAACTTCAATAGGGTCAACCCTAGCTATGGTTGTTGCTGAAGGGTGTATAACCTGCCAACTGCCAACTGGGAGTTTTTATTGGCGTGTTTGGGGTGTATTGTGGGACAATACGAGCCAATTATTGGGGGTATAATCACTGTTCTGGAGTAAATACAAGAAATCACCAACCTGAAATGTCAGGCACACACTAGGGATAGTTACACAACTATCATTCACAACCATCATTCCAGCGACTTTGCGGTGAGGTCGTTTTAGGAGCTGAAAGATGTTTTTTTCATGCCAGTTGTTTGCCAGCAACTATAGAAAGGGAATGCCAGTGGGAAATATGAATCCCCAAATCTACCTCTTGGTCATATTTGTTTGGTCAAAATTGGATACCTTACATGTCGAATTTATCACCTGATGAGGATTTGACCAGAATTATCATGCCAAAATTGTCCGGATGCGCACCCAAACCTAAAACTTTTACCTTGAACACACCAACTTTTGGCTTCAAGGATCATCGTGTAGTGAACCACAAAAAGAACAACTTATATCCCATTTCGCCACGTGAAATATTACCGCATGTGATATACAAAAAAAAACGTGGGAATTCGTACTGATTTGAGCCGTGAAAAATACCCTTATTCCATCCCATGAAATACTGGATGGTGGATAAGTATCCCTATTTTTGCTTGCAATATCCCCAAATTAACCATAGGGTATGACACACTATTTCGCAAAGAACCATGAATCAACCATCATCACTGGATGGTGGTTTCAACCATGCCTGAACAATTTGCTTGTCAAAGTGGATCACCCTTTTTTCTTGGTTGAACAATGTTTAGAAAACATATTTGAAACCACCAGCCAAATGTCGTCATCATCATCATCACCACCATCATCATTTTTCCCGAGCTTTCCCTATTTTTCTAGTTCTTTCCATATTTCACATATATCTTCCCATATTTTTCTATAAAATGTTTCCATCTATTTCCATATGAAAACCAACCACCTGCCCTCCCAAACCACCCCCCATCGGTCACCTGGGCACAGCGCCGCAACGTGGCGAGGCACCGTCGACGTCACGGCGGCCATGGCACGGGTCACGCGGGCACAGCGCCAACGAGGACCTGGAGACTGGGGTTGCAATCGAGGGATGAGGGGTCAAAGCATTCTAGGGATTATATATATATATAGAGATATAGATTGAAATTAGATATAGAATAATATTGTTATAAGAATTGAAAAGGTTATCAGATGTTATCAGTATTATGTTTACTATTGCTATGACTATCATTGTTCTTGTATTGTTCTCATGCGTATCTGCATAAATAGATATACTGTATATTACCTGTATAGAATCAGATATGCATACATACACATTCTGTAGATGTGATTGAGAAACAATATCCAGAGACTATTCAAAACCATTTAGCCAGCCTTGGTTTAGTATTGGATCAATTCAATCTAGTATAAGGAGAAGGAACCCACAAAATGGGACCTTCGGCAAAGAAAAATGGAGAATGGACCACTATTGACCACAAAGGCTAGTTAATCTAACCTGGTGTGCTCTTGAAAAAATCTTGCTTTCATAGTCTTTCATTTGCTTCCCCTTCAAACCATGTTCGGTGGCCCGAACATTTCAAGGTCTTTCAATATTTCAATCAAATTCAATAAACATGAACACATAAAGACATAAAGAAACATCAAATTCAGTACATCTACTATCAGCCAATTAATGTGGGCAACCCAATGCCATAAACCTACCATTTGATCATTTGGGGATGGTTTTTTCATCCCACCCATTTTCTGATGAAGGGATGGCCATGGCCCACCTGGCAGTCCCAGTGCACGGAGCTGCTGGCTCAGGTCCCAGGAGTGGCTGACTCCCAGGTCGAAATGCCGTCCCTCGCCACAGCGGAGCAGCTGGCAGACCTCGAGGGAACGCGGCAACGGGGGGCCTGGGGACCATGGGGATGTGCTCTTGAAGATGTTTGAAGCTGTTTTTTCAAACGCTTAAGGGGGATATTGAGTCTACTACTTGAGTAGGGTTTTGATGAATGACATATCATGAACTATCATGAATATTCGACTTGCGAGGTTTGAGACCTGAGAGTTTTGGAGGGAAGATCCCTAACAGTTGGATGGTTGGAGACAGGAGCATGACTTTGGGCCTGATAGATTTGTTTGAAAATGGGGTGCCCCATTCCATCCACTGGTTTATGATCATAGTCCCTTCAAAATAGCCATGAAGTGAGGGAATATCCAATTGTTTGACACACCCATTTACTCGCCAAACCACGTCAGATAGCACCTTTATTGAGGAGAAAAGGGCTGTAGCTTCTGGATAAAACTCAAATCTACCTGGAAAATTGTGGCTAGTCAGGCTAGTCGACACGGGTCTGTCTGAAAATAGGGTACCTCTAAATCCATTGGTTAGCCATCATTCTCCCTAAGTATTAAATGGTCATTTTATGGGTCTACCCCATTTTCAGACACACCCACATCAAAATCAGAGAGCCTAGAACAATGAGGGCTTTGGATGGTCACTGCTGCGCCACTTTGAAGGAAAGGCCTCAGTTGTCAATGCTGCTGCTCGTTGAAGGAGAACATCACTGGCAGAGCTGCGCAAGTAGTCGACACCTGCATTCCAGTCATTGGGAGGACCATTTCTTTAAAGAAAACACATAATCGACATATCAATGCCTCTAAATGAAAACGGATGAAAACGGGGTACCCGCAGTTCCAATGGATTCTCAAAGGATTATCAGCATTTTCGCCATGACATGGCCATCTTGGGGGAACTCTGATACTCACTAAACCAGGAACTCTGACTGGGCTGGACTTCCGGAGGCCTGAAATCTTGCGCCTGGCAATAAGCTTGTAACATAGGGAAAACCCATATAACTCATACTAAGCTTTGGAACTCATACTAACCATGTAACTCATCTAACATAGGTTGGTAACGTGTGTTGAATTTCGCTCCTGTCCTATCTTGTGCTTAATTTCCCTCAGATGAACTGAATGGATCGGAAATTGGTCTGCACCTTACAATGAGTGCTGCACCTTCCAATGCTCGCCATATCCGAAACCCACCCTGCCCACTGGGCGACACTGGGTCCGGCACCGCCAATTTGAAGTTCTTGGAATCGTGGACAGTTGAATTGATATCCTTGGAGTGCAGTCATCGCTTCCAAGCAGGATGGGGCCAAAAGAAAAGGACCTAAAAAGTCAAAAGGTCCCAACCAGAATATTGCTGTCCTATTTCTTTTTGTTTACTGGATTTGAAGTTGAGTCTATTCTCCATGAGTATCCTGGTAGTTTCTCTACCACCTCGCATGTGCGACACAAAACTGGTCAAGTCATTGGGTACCCGAGCACTTAAAGGATATCGCCCCAGGACTTACCAGGATGTTGACTGATCCCCTCGATTCTTATTGGATATCAAAATATAATGTCATTTCATGTCATTTCACATGTATAGTACATATACATACATACAAGTACAGTATGAAAATATATATACCCACATATCTGTGCATCTCTATGTGGTAGCTTCCTATCACCAACTGTAGTTGGTTGAGCCCAACATCTTGGTCAAGACAAGACATTTTTGTTGGTTCAGCAAGTCAGCAAGATTAATCATTTTTCTCCCCTGGATCTTAGTTCAACTCCCACACCCTGCACACATCTTCAAAGCCCAAGGATCTGCGTGCACTCAAGCGAAAGCGACTGCCTGCCTCACCTGAGATGTCTTTGCTGCAAAGTGGGACAAGCTTAGATGAGCGTTGGTCGGTGGTTGTCCATCCACCCTAAAACATGTTGATTGGTCGTCATTGAGGATCAGGGTTGAAAGTAAACATATAATCTACTTGAAATTACCAACCAAACATCAATGGACGTAAGCAACATAAATGGTGATATCTCTATATTTCACCATGTCAAGTCAACTGATTGGTGAATTTTCATCAGTTTTCACCAACGAATAGATTGATTTGACATGTCAAAGGAAAGCCATGGATTTCAATATGAAACATGCGAGTTTTCTGTTGAATTTCACCAGTCGATCCCCTCAAAAGGATTTGTTGGGGGCTGGGAATTGCCAAGAGGCTTCGCAAGCCTACCGTGGATTGACACTTGTTATATAGACAAATGCCTTCCAAGCCATATGTCGACTTCCCTCTAGACCTAAAAAAAATAATTTAAAACACCACTGCTCATACCTGGATATATATAATATATATCATATATCACCACAGTTCACTATATCTCACTATATATTCCAAGGATATACTGGGTATTCCAGTCATTCCGAAGTCCAAATCTGACCTTTTCCCACCTTTTCCCCAGACCCTGGGGCACCTCTCAACGCCACGTGGAAAGCACTGAGCTCTGCGGTCGACAGCGACGACGTTAACCGCGCTCGGCCACGCGCTCGTCTAAGGTGAAGAGACCACGAACCTCGGTGGCAGAAAGCAGTGGAAAAACCCATGGGAAACCCATGCTTACCCTGGGGTCATAACTAAGTTAGATATACAGTAACCAAAATTAGATATATGATTATTTATGGAAATCCCATGGAAAATGTCATTGCTTTTTCTTTTACAAAAGTCATTTCGTCGATGTTCCATATCATCTACTGGGAGGGTAACCGGGATACCATCATATTGCAATATCCACAGGATCACTCTCAAAAAAATCTGGAAGACTCATGAAACATCGGATATCATTGGTCAACCAACTAATAGGGTAACCGCTGCCCTCCATACCTCGATGATGCCTACTCCAAGTCCCCTTTGGTCCTGGAAAATATGATTTGAAGCAACACTTTATGATACTTCATGATACTTTATGATACTTCATGGTCAATCTGCCATTGAATGAACATTTTGAGCACCCTCAAAAGATCTCAAGAGTAGATGGTTCAATTGAAACCCCAAATGCATCAAGATTTAGAACCTCTCAGTCGGTCAGGGTGCATCACATCCCAGCACTAAGCCACGCGCCGGACATCCGGCTCTTTCGAGTGCTTCGGCCAAATGCCTCGCGGTGATGGGACTCGCTGGAAAAATCTATAGGGCACCAGGGTTTGACATTCCAAGCACAGAATCTGTTCAACATGTTTGCATTGAAACCATTTTTTGGTGAATCTCATTCATTTATTCCTTTTACTGGTGAGGTCTGCCATTTTTGTTGGTTTGATTAGGCTACAGTATCCGTGACTTCTCAATCCTCATTGATGAACTTCAATCTTTGAGAGAACCCATTTTCATCTATATGCAATTGAATCCAAGAGGTCCATTTGTGCTAGTGAACTTCGACCTCTTGAAGCTCTGGAATCCATTTCAATCCAATTCATCAGATCATTTGGTGAAGTCAATGAAACCATGTGAAATCCAACTTCTTTGCGTCGCAGGAACATAAACTAACATCAACGATACGGGAAACAGTATCAACATCATGTTGCTTCTAAATGGATAAACACTATCACCAAACATCATAGGAAATGACTCAAAGGAGAGAAACGACGCAAGTATGGCCAGGATTGGTCTGACCAGCCAATTCTGTGTAATGGCAAGACCTTGCCGGTCATTCATGCTGAGGCTGATTGCATTTGGGTGGACTCAGTTGAGGATCTATCAGTGGGAGCCCCTGTTTGCCAACCACAACTGAAAGGCACTTTGCCTGACCTTACCCAGGAGTTTGTCAGCACCTGGAAGCAAAGATGGCAACGGCATTGTGATGTGCCGCCTGAAAGATGGGACCCCATTGTCCAGTTTGCCAAGTCCCACCTGCCAGCAGGCAGTTTTGATTGGCCCTCCTTGCAAGCCTCTACTCTCCAACAAGCAATCAAAGCCAAAAAGCCCAGAACATCAGGTGGTTTGGACGGAGTGTCTCTTGCCGACTTGAAAGCAATGCCTGTTGATGCCTTGCAGGTCTTTTGCGATATGTTCTTGAGTGCGGAACAAACAGGTGATTGGCCTGTCCAAGTCGTCTCCGGACGTGTGTCGTCCATTGCCAAAACAGACGTTCCACAAAGTGCCTTGGACTTCCGTCCTATAACAGTCCTCGGACTGCTATATCGCTGCTGGTCATCCCATCATGCTCAGAAGGCATTGCACCATCTTGACAGCATGCTTCCTCCAGGCTTGGTCGGTAGCCGGCCCAATCGCTATGCAGGCCAAATTTGGTCCACGCTCCTGTGGGAGATTGAACAGGCCTATGCAAATGACTCAGATTTGGGAGGGGTCATCGCTGACATCCAAAAAGCTTTCAACTACGTGCCTAGAACAGCAGTGATGGAGATTTGCCATCATGTTGGCCTGCCCGGACGTCTCCTCCTTGGATGGACTGGTGCCCTTGTCACCATGCAGCGTAGATTTCAGGTCCGTGATCACCTCACTGAACCACTTTTGAGTACGACAGGTGTCCCTGAGGGCTGTGCTCTCTCATGTCTTGCAATGATGGTCCTCGATTGGTCCCTCCATGCCTGGTTTGATCAGATGCTCCCCTTGTCCAGGCCTTTGACCTTTGTGGACGACTGGCAGATTGTAACCACCGATAGTGCTCAAATCTCTGAGATCATGACTCGCTTGTTCCAATTTGCTGACATGGTGGATATGCTAATCGATCACAAGAAGACCTTCAGTTGGTCCATCTCTACACATGGTAGGGCCCAGTTGAGAACGCAGGGTTTTGCAGTTGTCTCCCGAGGCCGAAATTTGGGAGCCCATGTTCAGTTCTCCCGCCAACATACCAACTCAGTTCAAATTGAACGGATCCAAAAGCTCCACACCCTGTGGCCTAAGCTACGCCTTTCAGCAAGCCCGTACAAGCAGAAACTCCGGGCCATCAAGATGGCTGCATGGCCTCGAGGCCTTCATGCAATAGCTGCAACTTCTGTCAGCACGCAATGGTTCCAAACGCTCAGGGCGGGAGCACTCAAGGGACTCCAAGCTGATGGCGCTGGTGTCAATTCACATTTGCATCTTGGCCTGGTAGAGTGTCCGTTGCATGATCCACAGTTTTGGACCATTTTCAACACCATGCGTTTTGTCCGTGAATGTGCCAGCGCTGGAACTTTAGAGCTTGTTTTGGCTGAAGTTGTGTCAGGTTTCACTAACATCCCGGATAACAGCATCACCTCCACCCTGGTCATGCGACTGCAATTGTTAGGATGGCACATCACAGCTTCAGGCACTTTGTGTGATACTCTTGGCCAGTTTTCATTGTTTGACGTCAGCTGTCAGGAACTTCTCATGCGTGCTTCCATCTCCTGGAAACAGGTTGTAGCATCCGAAGTGAGTCATCGCAAGGGTCTTGAATCTTGCCATCGAGTTCATGTTGAACATACCCGGCAATGGTTGAAGATGTTGTCCGCCAGTGATGCTGCTTTGGTACGTAAAATTCTGAACGGAGCCCATTTTACACAAGATGTTTTGTGCTTCAGCCAGCCAGAAACTACCTCTACCTGCTTGTACTGTGAGTGCACCGACAGTAGGTTTCATCGTTTCTGGCAGTGTCCTTTCTTTGATGAACAGAGGAAGACATTCCCTGCCTCCATGTGGAAGCTTTTGCCTCAGCTCCCAGAAGTGCTGACCGCATTTGGATGGTCTCTCCAGCCCAGTACACAACATGACTGGCTCCGTGTGTTGGCTGACCTGACGGTGCCTGACAGGTCACCTTTTGTCCCACCAACATGTGACACCCTGCACTTGTTTACAGATGGTAGTTGTTTAAATCAGCATGACCATGACACACGTCTCGCAGCATGGGCCGTGATTTCCGCTGATCCAGCAGCCACCACATGTCATAATTGCCAGGTTGTAGAAGCTGGCCCGCTCCCAGGGCTTCTCCAAAGTGCATACCGAGCAGAGGCCTTTGCGGTCCTCCGTGCTTTGCTTGCTTGTCAAGGTGTGCCGTGTAAGCTTTGCCTTTGGGTTGACTGTGCCGCAGTAGTCAAGCGAATGAAGAAAATTTTGTTGGGGAGATGTCCCAAGCCCAACAGCCCACATGCTGATCTTTGGATTGACATTTTTCACCTTGCTAGTGCATATCCTGCTGGTTGTCTTGGAATTTTCAAGGTTGATGCTCACCGAACAGTCGATGATTCTATGACTTCAGTGGAAGCCTGGTGTGCCCGACATAATGCATTTGCTGACAGAACTGCAGTTCGTGCGAATTTTTCGCGTCCTCCGGAGTTTTGGTCATTCTATAAGATGCACATTGCAGCATGTAACCATGTTAGAACCATAAGCAGACACGTTCAACAGGTACAGCTTGAGGTTAGCAGAGCTCAGATGAAAGCAAGTGAAACTTTCACTCCAGTTCCTGAACCGTATCAGTTTCCAGCTCCTGCTCCATGGGCTGTGCTGCCTGCCTTAACAGTGTTGCCTGCGTCAGCTGCCAGGTGGTATGGGGAAGTCTTGGTTCGACAATTGGTTAGCTGGTTTTGGCAAGGGATTGACCCCCACGAGACAGTTCGATGGGTTTCACATTACCAGTTGTACATTGACTTTCAGATGGCGACGGGAGAGCGTGGTCCAGTGCATCTGAAGCAGTGGACAAATGGAAGCGACCTGCCCTTGCTAGGACTCCTTGATGTGCCCTTTAAGAAGAGGACCAGATGGTTTATCAAGGTCATGAAAGAAATTTTGCGTCACATGCAGATTCATGTTGAGGTGAGTTTTGGCAAACCCTGCTCTGAGATCATTGCTATGCACACTGGAATCTGGGCCGTTCCATGGCCTGCACGACGGCTGGAAATTATTGATCTTTGGTTGGGTGCCAGATTGCAGTCTGCTGTGACTCGTGGAGGCAAATCTCTTGATGCGCTTCCCCTGGCTTCTCGAAACGTGGAGATTGACGAGGTGTTCTTCACCACCGCAAGTTTCTGATACCGCCCAAGACGGGCTGGCATCGCTCGACCATGCCAGCGCGCAGTCCAAATGGTACAAATGGTGGTTTCAACCCCCCAAAAGAAGATTTTCGTCATTGGGGATCACCATCCCATCTCAAGTATGTTTGAAACAAATATGTTTGAAACCATCAACTCTGCGTTAGCGAATGGATCCAGTATATCACCATGTAATTGTGTAATATATAGATAACAACTTACTTCTGTTGGTTAATTAAGTCCACAGGTTGACAGTGCAAAATTCCATTAACCAACAAAAATCTGGGGTTGATCTCATCTACAATAGGCTTGTAACCTGGCTATGCCTTCTTGCCTGGCTGGTCGAGCACCAAGACTCCAGCCGCCCAACAAAACCGGGGGCTCCTGTTGCGGCTACAAGTAGATGTAGAAAACACCCCGAGAATACGGGGGAATTCCCGATTTTTTGGTTGGGAAAGTCTTAATTTTTCGTTGGACATCTTGATTTGGGGCTGGGAACATTTTGATTTGGGGTTAGGGAAATGTTGATTTGGAACAAGAAGAACCATTGATTTCGGGCTGGAATCTGGCTGCTTTCCAAGAACAATACTGCGTGATTTTGGTGAACACATGTCGCCTGTCATAGGCTCCCCCAATGTCGATCTGAGAGGAAGCCAAGAAAAAATGCATTTGTTACTGGGCTCATTTGCATCGTTTCTTAGCTCTATTGTCTGCCTGGTGTCCAACCCCCACCTCTATCATAAGCTACTGCTTCCCCCAAAAGGCGAATGAGGATGGTTCCCCATCGATCTAGGATTCCTGTCTTGTATCGGGTTGCCCATAATCTATAGGACCCATCCATCAGCGCATGTCGATCCACTATTATGCCATATGATCTAGAATTTATCTCGGTTGCTCTCTTCCAAGAAAGGCTAACTAATTGCTTACATCTCTTGCCCAACAACCCAGTAATCCCCTCCCCCGTTAAAAAAAACACACAGATCCATTCTATGGTCCCAGAAATGTGGTTTCATCCCCTCCAAAACCATGGGCTTTCTGGGGGCGCAACGCAAGGATCGTCCAAGCGGGATCCTGCAAAGGTAGCGGCCAAATCATCTGGTTCAAGGCCATGCATCCGCCTGAGATGAAGATGTCCATGGTGTCCTGGAGGGAAAGATGCAAGGGATGACCCACAAGGGTTTGTTTGAAATGGGATACATTGGGATACCATAATTTGATATGATTTGATATCATGTAAATGGAAAATCAGGATCAATCAGTGGATTTGGCGCCCATTTTCAAAGAAACCCACTTGAGCTTCGCCAAAGCTGTATAATGGCAAGCCTGTCGCATAACTTTGCTACACCAGACCTTACGCCATGCTTACGCGACGACACTTTGGACTTGGGCACTGGGCCCCAGGAACTGGGGCTCACGCATTGTATTTGGGCGACAGTAGCCAAAGTGCCAGCTTACCAAGGCGAACACCCAGTCACACGACACAAACTTTCAAGAAGTCTAGACGGAGGTTTCTGACAAGGTCATTTGACCTGTCAAGCCATGTATGTCATGACAGCCGCCTCTTATGGATTTGTTGAAAGGACAAAGGTTTCAACCTTCCGTGCATCCCAATATGGGTGTGTCTGAGAATGGAGGACACCAAAAACAGCACTTTTAAACGGTAAAACTATGATTAACCAATGGATTTAGGGGTACCCAATCTTCAATCTATGAGCTGAGCAGGTTGAAATAATGAGGGAAGAGATGAATGAATGGTCTGACCCCTATTTGTTCCAGGCTTTGCTGCAGGGGAGGTGTACATCCCCAAAATTGGTTTCCGAAATCCAATCGAGTGTTCTGGACTTTTGCAGGCAAATCTGCTACCTCTTGCAATCTGACATGGCTGGCAATCAAAGCTTTGCCATTCATACCCGTCTAAAGACCAATGTGGTAACCCAATGAAAAATCATCCGCAAAACCACCACAAAAATGAGTGGTATAAACCATCCCCAAATAGTAGGTTTATGCCATTGGGTTTCCCTCGGACTCAGCTGAGGGCTACACCACAGAGTGAAACTCAGCAGCGCAAGAAGCCTACAGAGACCATGAATGATACCGTAGATGGCCCGTCTAAAATGTGGGTTTTCGCCTCAAATGGGGAAGGAAACAACGACAATTTTGCAGGCTTCAACTTGATTCAACCAACAAGCATGACAACTTGACAAACACACATGGGGATTCAAACAGAATTCCTCAACAAATAATCATTCAAAAATAACGGTGTTCGGACGGACAGGTGTGATTCAAATAAATGGGACACCTTCAATAAACCATGACTATTGGATCATTTGAAAACCCCTAAGCCCTCGTACATTCGAACAATCCGAAAACCAATTCAAAGTGTACTGCTGTCTTCCAGTGTACTGCTGTCTTCCAGGCCCTGTATCCTTCGATCCACTATCAAGGCTCTGGAAGGCCAGACACACATGTATATATATAATATAATATATTATAATGTATATATATATATATATATAGATATTATACAATTATACACATAGATACACTTATATAGACTGTATATAGTATATACACTGTATATATATATATATATGTACATGTAAGTATATATATATAGCTTTGCTCAAAAAACAGGTATGGATCGCTACGTGGTGATCCGGACGTATGGAACGAAGGAATTACACAAATGATCTCACATGAATTCAATCTCTTCAAAAGGGTATGGATGGGGGGATGGATCAGGGGTATGGATCGCCTGTGGGTCCGGGGTATGGATCGGGACCTTGCATTTTGAGCTGCAGCCATATCTACATATGTATTATATATGTATTATATATATATATATACATACACGTATCACATGAATATGTCATGCACATCATTAATAACTTTATATAATATCATATCATATCATATAGACCTGAGATTCATAAAGCCTGGTCAACAAAGGGACCCAATGTCTTTCCACAATGGTAGATGGATGGCTACTCATTGATCCCTGCAGAACAAAACATATTCTTTTCTGGATATGTTTTTGTCGTCATCAATAGCCAGACAAAACATCATCAATCTTATCTTTTTCCGAGTCTTGAATGTTTGGCTGGGTGGAATATTGTTATATCCCCGCCTTGTATAGTCAAACAAAAGAACACGTCCTTCCCGAGTTGGTTCCTCATGTGCTGGTTGGCGAATAGGTATCCCGTGAATTTTGAGATGTAACTATGTAACCGTCCCAACTAAATCTCAATAAAATAATAAACCAGTGAGCGTGACCCCCTATATTTTAGCAACCCCAAAAGATAGAAGAGTAATTTCCTACTAAACCAATGATAAATCTCTTTTCATTTCTTTTCTATCTTTTTCGGGGTTACTGTGGGTTACTACAACCAATCAACAAGGGTATTTGTTAGTGGCCCATGTGACTTCTGGGGTCACCCGCCTGTGCCAAGGCCCAAAAGGCTCGGCCCTTCGAGTTTGCCGCGCGCACAGCTCCACTGAAGCAGAGGCAACCTGCTGGATACCCCTCAATCCATGGTTCCAGCAACGCAAATGGGGATGAGACCAGGAAAATTGGGGGATCCAATCACCAAAATTCAGTGAAACATTATGAAACCAGCAAGATTGGGCATGAAACCAACCATTTTTATGGGGATAGAATGGAAGTTTATGTAGTATTTTTATGAGGATATAATTACTGTAATGGAGATATAATGGCCATAATTTCAATTTAATTACACTGCATCCTTGGAACATAGACCCTGCCAAACAAGGGTTTGGAAGACTACGTTTTCTCTTTTGTTACATGTGGGGAGGGTAAGGTGGAGAACCACCAGGAAATTTTGGGATTTGAGCAGCACAAAATGGTGATTTCGCCGAAACATATGATTAGGAATTATGGTTACCACTGGGTCATACCATGTTACAGCCCAGTATATTCCCACCTATAAGGGGTTGCAAGGACTTATCCCACTGACTAACCAGGATATTTGGATAAAATAGGTCTGATACATCTCCAAGGGACCAGCTACATCCAGTTACAATATCTGGGATATGGATTGATGTTGCTTGTCATAGTCATAACTAAGTTATTGCAGACCACTTGAATCCCTTCTATTCTACATAGTCCAGTTCAACCAGCTTTTAAATCTCACATGATTTCACAGGTATCTCACTATATCCCTCAAAAAATCCCAGCTCCAAGGGACTACGACCCAGTTCCTGATCATCCCGGGCCTCCTTACCCAATATCTATTCAGGGATGATCCACCTAGTGCATGGTAAGTGGGGCCTATAACCTCCACCCCTTTGAAATCCTTTGAACATGGGATACAAAGGGATCTAACACGATTACTCATGTCCATTTTGGCCAACTTTGGGAATCACCCAGTCCCTTTGTTGTTGGCAGAGTTTGATGATGAACTCTGCAAGCGACGAAAGAATTTCAATACCATTGCAGTCAAGGCTTTCTGTCCCAAGTACATATTGGCCAACGAATATATCCATACCGGTTGATAAAAGAACTGATCATGGATGGTATCCGTACGTGTTTGGGGATCTTCCTTTTTTCACCGGCAGCCTGCTTGCACCCTCTATGCGCTCTTAAATTCCCCCTTCTGTTTACTTAATTAGTGTCCTTGAACTTCTCACCATTTGAACCCATTTGCAGGATTTAATTAATGGTATAATTTCCCTTACCCTCCTGAAAACTAGGGATTGGAAGGTTATTTTCCCGATCGAAACTGTGGTGTTTTGATGGTCAGGCCAGACCCAAGCTGTGCCTCGCGCCGACGATCTAGCCGGGCTTAAGCGATGCACGCGTTCTGCGTCCGCTGTGAAGTGTGCTGCAAAATTATTGGGCTCCGCGGGCGACAAAGGACGAGCCGCAACTGGGGCAGCAAAGGTTGGTTAAATTTGGGTGGACTTAGCTGTCAAAGAGGCCAAGGGTATTGATTTTAGCTGATTATAGATCTTGAATCTGTTGGACATGTTGGAATCAAGTTGCTTTTTTTTGTGGAACAGGCTGGTGGGAAAAGGTTATCAAGAGCTATCGGTGCTCAAAAGCATCCAGGAAAATCCCTGGCTTTGAGCAGGATCACTGTCGGGCTTGCGACTGCTGCGCATGGCGACCACGGGTGGTATCAAGCAGCATTTTGCCAGCTGCATTGAAGAGCATCTGCTGCTCAGCCTTTCTTTGGTCTCATCTTCTTGGGGGATATTGGCTATCAAAAGTTATTGAGGCAACTTATGGTTGTTGGATTTTGTTCAAAATTCCTTTGGATGAACATCCACCGTGTCATCCACCATCTTCTGACTCGGAGAGCCAAAGTGATGTTCAAGAAGTGCTCACCGGGCATTGTTGGTAAAACAGCTCACCGAGCTGGTGACAACAAGCCGATGGGAATGGACCCTGGACAAAGGGCTGCGTCAATGCGGGATTCAAGCCCCAGTTTTGGCAATCTTCATGGGGAAAATTGTGATTGGTGTCATTAATCAATGGACTTAGGGGTACAAGGGGGGTAGCCAATTTTTAGACAAACCCCATATGATTTGGACCGGTTGTAAACTCTGACAATCAGCTGCCAGTTCTCAACTGCGAGAGATGCCAACATCTAAATTGCTCGGGGGGGAACAAAGCTGCCTTCTAGAGGCGAGATTCAGGACAAGATGACTCTCATGGTCGACACCTGTGGGTCAACCCCTTTTCTTCAAGAACATCAAGACTTTGAAGGGCCGAAACTCAGCCGGAGGTGTTCCTTTCTTAGGCTCGCTGGTGGTTTCCTCACAGTCCACATCCCTGGGTCACCCCCCGCTTAGGGTCACAAGATTCAACGCCCCCACCGTGCCGCGCCGTCGGAAAGCGCCGTGGCCCTGGGAAAGCCACAGATCCAACAAGCAGCCTGGTGGGATGAAGGTGTCAAGTTTCAAGGGATGGAGCTGGTGCCTTCAAACCACCTGGCTGAAGTCACATGCATAGCCTGCATAGCACCCCTTGCCTTTTCAGCCCTGCGAATGCCTTGGTTCCGCATGGCCTAATAGGTGGCGCGCCATGATGTGTAAGAGCCGAGTTGCCACCATTTCTTGCGGGGATGGGATTGGATGGTGAGGCTCTATACTAGAACTTGCTGTTTGGGGAAGCTGAATGCGTTTTTTTCAGCAGACTTTGCTCAAGACATCGCTATGGGCACCTGACTTCCAGGAGCTAAACACACTCAAAGGCCGGGCCGGATGCTCATGTTGCGTATTGGCGAGATCCCAATCTTTGATGGGTGCTATCAAAAACATCAAGTTCTATTTGGCAACGGTCGGTCTGATCCTCCGGATTTATCTTTTCAAGCCTCGTGTTGCAACAGGCAGCACACGTTCATTACCGAAAGGTCCTTTCGAATCTCCCTCAACAAGGCGTTGCCACCAGTTCTGCCCAGACGTCCCCAAGCCTCCAAAACATGGAGACATGGGTTGACATGGCCTGCAAAGATGATGTGATGGACTCAACCCCTCGTAGTGAGACAAAGATAGATTTAGGGGTTGAGATCTTAGAGATCTTTCTATATCTTACTAACCTCAGGACGGCAGGACAGCTGGACTGAAACTGTCCGCAATTTTCCAGAGATGTTGGCCTCTGAAAATCTTGGGACAGGTGCAAGCCGCTGGAATTTTGGGCTTTCGGCTTGGTATCAACAAACTCTTTCTCAATCGCACAGGACTTTGGACCAACACGGACCAACTCTTCACCCTCGTCCCTTTGTCCTTCGGATGGAGTGGTTTGAAGGTCCCGCCTGTCCTGAGCGAAGCTGGTAGAAGCTGGGCGAAGCTGGGTGGTGGCGGTGGTTGCGCCAAAAGTCTGGTACAGTCAACCTGGTTAACACCAAAATAGCTGGTATTTATGGCAATTTATGGATGTTCATTCCCTAATTCAGTGGAATAGGTCTGGATCCTCTCTGATTTGCTAGGGTTTGAGTGGTTCAAATATCCAGGAGGTCTTTGGAAGCATTTGCTACTTGGTGGTTTGAACAGGTTTATACAGATCTCCTTGAAATATATGAAAGTTGGGAATCATCATTGCACACATGGAAGGCACCAATAGCGGACATTTTAGCTACTCAGACCCTTTTCTATAAATGTTTTAAGCAAGCAGCTTAGGAAATTATAAGGCCTTGTCATTTTAGGCCCGCAATGAATTCATAGAGGCGGCCTTCAAATTGCTGATGTCATCAAGATCCAAAACCGTCAAACTACCCATGGTGGTAATGAAATTGACTAGAGAATCTCTGTATGATGGTGGCGGCGGCCATGGCCATGTAGAAAACCAACAATCAAATACTGTAATAAATTAATTTCTACATTGTGATTCGGCCTGCCAAAAGCATCCAAAACAAATGATCATCGCCCTTGTCGGAGTCATGGGAATTTGGGCTTTGAAGTGTCACATTGATGCCGATATCAAGCCATTTCTCAGTGAAACACACCCTTGCAACTTGTCTGGCAGGTTCTGGAAGCAACACATCCTCAGTGTATATATATATATATACACCTCTACAATCATATTATAGATAAGGATTGATAAGGTGGCTGATGGTTCAGATGTTCCGTTCTGCCAAGTTGATCCTTTGCAATATTTGATTGTATTATATATTGTATATTGAGATCTAGTCTATTATGTATTAGCATTATGAATGATTATTCGCCCAAAGATTCCAAAGTGGAAGCAATTGGACTAGTTACGCGCTCATGAATAGTCCTTGAACATGGCAAATGATTGGTCAGTCAGCAATCGGCCACTTAGACTGGGATTGATGGTCACTACCCGCTCTTGCGCCGTTGACATTGATTTCCCTCACAACCAAGCGCTTTTGGGTCGGCCTGTTTGAGGTTGTCATAACTTGATTTCCATGGTTTGGTACCAATCCTTGTGGGCCAACCGATCCCAAAAAAAGAAATCTGCTTCCACTTGTAGTAGGGTCAAAACATGGTATATGGTTCACGGTCATCTATCCAATATTGGTAATCCTTGAGTATAAATCCCTGCTAATGGATTGATGACCATGCCATCATGCCCTTCGGTCATAACATACCAGGGTCAAACAGCATCGTTTCTGCAGCCCAGAAGCCAGCAAAGCTTTACATGGTGGATCAAGGGCCCAGCCTCAAGACCTGTTGCAGCTGAGAAAAAGGCAGCTGCCTCAAAGGGTGAGCACTGGCAGGCGAGTGCTCAAATTAGGATTCGACAAAACTTGGGTGACTCCTGCTGTTGAGTGATGATTTTTGCGATGGGAACAGATTGCGACCATCACTCAGATCTCCTGCCTTTCACTTATACTGTTCCAAGATTTATGATCTGCCAGTGTATGTGGTCTCTGGCAGCAAGCGTGGCCTGAGTAAAGACGTTTTATTACAGCAAAATCTTGACACTAACTTTCAGTATAGAGGCTGTGGCTTAGAAGGCTTAGGGCGTCAGTTCAGATTGGAGGTCGCAGCCATCCTTCAAATTCCAGGCAACTCTCAAGTGAAAAGGCTCCTCACCAGGACCCTGCCCATTTAGCATCTGTGGGTCGAGCATTTTGCGGCAGAGTTGGATGGTTCACACTGGTGAGAGCCCAAATCTGCCAGTTGGAGGGTCTGAAGTGACCAATAGATCTGTGGCTTCGTGTGTCTGACCTGGACAATACCCACGTTGGATCTATCTTATGTTCATGGCTTCTGTCCGCTCTTTGTACTGCTTCTGCTCAGACGCAAAACTCTCCGAATTCTCATGGAAGTTTGCACGGCATCAGCCCGTTGTTCAAATTACGGCCTTCTCGCCAGACAGCATCCTAGAATGATGCTGCCGCGGTGACTGCAAAGAGGGTTCATTAGGGGTCTCTCATGCGGCCCATAACTTTTTCTCATGGACGGGTGACCGGTCTTTTGTTGCACAGCAGAGGTGGGGGCTGCATTTCTTGGTACCAAGTGTCTCCAAAGTTATGATAACAATGGGTGGAAAGGCATCATAGGCAAAACAAATCTGGCTGTTTGTGGATCTTTTTCTGCTGTGGCCGATTTAGCAGCTGCATGCAGCTGCCATAATCCGCTCTTTCTGCCATGGTTGTGCTTCACCTTTGCCAAAAATTGGATGCAAACATGCTCCATTTTAAGCCCTGCAGCTTGGCACGGGAGGGTGCAGGAACTCATCCGTGCCATGCAGGTGTTGTCAAGCCTCCTGAAAGGAGGATTGCCACAAGAGACATGAGAGTTTCAAGATATTTCCTTTTGGATTTTGGTTTGAACATATTAGACTTAGGTATTCCAACTATTGGTGTGGGATCGTTTGCAAGCTAAGGAACTGACTTTTTGGGGTTTGCCAAGTTTGCTCATGGGACCACTGTGTAGCCAACTAATGCAGTACCGAGAGAGGCTTTAGAGCCAACCAAAAAAAAGGCAGGATGCGGAACGTCCCATATGTCTATCAAACAATTCACAGACTTCCCTTCAACTTAGTTTTTCGACTAAGTCAAGATTTTCCGTTGGTTCTGCTGCTTGCCAGGCGCGGCTGACATCTTCATTTCAGCCAGGAGTGCTGAAAGAGCCGTGCACCGCATACACTGGCTGACCTGGCATGATTTTAGTTTGATGGCTCATTATATCGAGTTGGATAGTTTTTCAATGATAGATATTCAATCCAACTATTTACAAATTGACATGATCTGGCTTCAGGGTCCAGCATCACGGCCGCAACGAAGCAGCAGAATTCAGCAGTCATCGAACCTCAGAGGGAAAGGAAGCTGACCCTCCGGCAATGAACCGTGGCTGGAAAATCCTCTATAAATGGAAGTTGTCATGGGAACATCAGCTATAAATATGGTTTTTCATGTTTTATCCATTGCCATATCTAATGACCGGCGGGTAATCTGGTTGGTGTTTCTGATGTTGATCAACCCTCTCAATGTAAATCCAATCTGGTCGGTTGATGGTTGATGGTGTTTCATGGTGTTTCTTCAGAACAAGCTGGAATTCAACCGTCAGAAGCCCTTGAAAATCCTTGAAATCTCAACATCTCCATTGAAACCATTGGATATCTGATTGACGTTTGAGCCATCCTCTGAAGCACATAAAATTCGCTCGGGGGTCATCATCTTTGAAGGAATGGAAGATCAACACATAAATCAAACCACCAGCAATACAAGAATATCCCCCAAGAAGTTGTCATGAATCCCCAAGGCCAGGCACCTTTGAACCAAAAGACTTGCAAAACATGTGCCTTTTGGATCCAAGTGCAACAAGCGATGACTTGGATGTCAGTGGGAGCATCCAGTGGGTACCATGTACCGTACAATGAAAAATCACCCAGGCCCAAGATATTGTCTTTGTCTAGGCATGCCTAGGCTGATCTCTTGTGGGCTGGAGTTTTCCACAACTGGTTTAGATATTCTTCTGCAATGGTCACACCCAGATGGTTTTCTTGACGGACTCTGACTGCAAATCTTGCATCCCAAATTTCACAAGCATCAGGGACTAGCTGAACCCCTTTGTCTCCATTCGCCATGCCTACGTGATTTCGGCGGGCTTGACTTTTCTGTTTTCTTGCAGGGTTGAAATATTTCGTACCATAAAAAAGAGGTACAATTCGTTGTCAAGCACGGCGCACTAAGGGAGACCAACATCTGTCCTTGTCCAATCAATATCTGCTACTTGCTTTCTGACTTGATGGATCATGCATCACACATGATCATCCTGCATCCCCACTGAAAGGAGGATCACATCTCCAGAACTACAAGAATCCCAACCAATCCGTTCCTTCTCAAAAGAATCACCACCGGAGAAACAATTGGAGATGGATCTGTATTGGAGATGGATCTGTTCAATTTAAGGAAAAGTACGGATGCATATGTTAGATAACCGTTCATCCAAATATATATATCCACATACATCCAAACACCATGTGGATCATTCCATTCCCAGTCAAGGAACTAGCTCTTCATCCAATGCCAGGTCTATCCTGAGTGAAAACAAAACGCAGGAGCTGAAACTGAGGAACATACCAACTACAGGACTTCTGAACGAATGACACCAAGTATATGTTCGTCATTGATGTCATGAAGACATGTGGGGGGTTCTTAAAAAGGGTGATAACCAAAACCAGGGGGTTCAATAGTAAAATGTCAACCTTGGGAGCACCTCGGAAATTATGCCATTTCGATCCATTTCCAGCATACTCCAGCCATTTCCAGGCCCGTAAAATGTCAAGCTCAGTGGTTCCACATGCTTTCACCATGACCAAAATCAATAGATGCAACACAGAATGCAACTACAAGAAGTCATTTGACGCCCCAAAAAATAATGGTCTAAAACACCAGGACATAACACTTGGACCAAGCGTCTCCACGTTGGCGATGTAGAGGTTGTTGACAGCTGCCACAAGAGGTAAAGTATCCATCGCCAGCCATTTGGAATGTCTCACTCGATTGACACATCTGGAGTGGGGTTCAGGATTGCATCTCGGCCTGATGAGTTCCAAGGCTATCAAGACGTCGGGATGACAAGCACTGCGCTCATTTGCTGTACAGCTCAAAAAATGCTTAAAAAAACTCAGGGTCGATTGTTCAAAAGTTCAAGAGACTCAGGAGCATGGGGCTTTTTTGCGACACTCTCAGAGCCGAAGATCTCTTCTAAAATCAGCTGCTTCATCCTCTCATCAACTTGATCTGGCTCTGCGCAACACATGGATGGCAAATCAAAGGTGCAGACTGTCCAGTTGCCATAACTAACCTTCGGGAACGAAAGGACGAGATGGGATTCTTATGGGCCTTCTCAAAAAAAAACATTTCACGGGTGTGTCCAACACCTGGTGAGTCTCATTTTTTGGAAGGGGGGAGCACCAAGGATTGGACACACCCATGGTTTCCGACATTTCCTTAAGGGGAATGCCACTTGTTTTTGGCTGCAAGTCCAATATCCAATCTTCGGATTGCCACTGAATTCTGCAGAGCAATTTGGGCATGGCTCATCTGGAACCACGACACCTGGCAAACCTTCGACCCTCAGGCAGGTTGACCCTGCTGGAGCCAGGACTAAACAGATGGGTGAAAGCTCAATTGGGCCAAGAACACTTCCATTGATTGAAGTGGTAGGGCCATTCACATCAAGTGGCATCTACAGCGTCATCCATCAATTGTTGGTAGCTGGCTGACAGCTGTAGCCACCCAATGGCTAGCAAGTGTCCAAGTGGTGGCGAGTGCACTGAAGGTTAGTCACAAGCTCAACCCTGCACAGGTTCGGACTTTATGCTGAGCAAAAATACAACTGCTCAGGCTGGGGACCACCACGCCTTGGCTGCTTTTCATCTGGCTGAGATCTTTAAAACCATGCAGTCATATATGTCATATCCCATGACCTCCCTCAACAACTTGTGTTTTACATCATCAGTCTCCGAGCCGTCTGGGGCACAAGGTGCAGCAACTGATTGATAGGCGACTTTGAATGGTCTTGAAGGACTTAGGATGAACTTCCATCTTGAAGCTTACTTTACAAGTTTCTTCGCACCTCTGCTTGTCCAAGTTTTCTTTTCTTCCGCCAGTGTCGGCCTTTTCGAGCATTCAAGATGCTACGAATTGAGTTAAAGGACTCCGTGCTCAACACTGGAAGATGATTTCCTATCTGCAAAGAACTGGTTCCTACGGCATATGGACAGCACAATCTCAGGTGGGTGGAAGATAATTTTGATGTGCCTGTGGAGCAAAGTGGACGGGATCGGAAGAGCATCTCTAGGCATTCGTCACGCCCACGCCCAGAAGCTCGTCCCAGAGCTGTTGATCTTAGGATATCCACTCCTGGGGATGCCAAGTTTGATGCATACCCATTTATCTTAGCATAACAGATTGGCGGTGCTGCGCAGTGTCAAGACGCTTGCCCCAGGCTGCTACACCTCTGCAAGATGGAAGCATGACTTCTTTGCACGGAACTGTTTCCAGCACTTCGAGCTTTCCTGGAGCATTGGCTTATCCCGATTGAAAATGATAGTGAACAAGATAGTCCAAGATCCGAATATAGCTTATTAAATCCTTTTAACTTGTGATTATCTGCCGTTCATCCTTTCAACTTTGGCAAGGTCTGGGCTCAATTTTCACTAGTCCATCACCGCAGTAGGGCTTCAGCAGGGGCTCCACATGGGTCCACCTGCTTGCACTCGGATGACAGTGACACATCAAAAATGGCGAAAAACTGTGGGACGACCATGTACCAACCCAGGAAACAAATCATCAGAATTAATGTGTGTCTTTTGTTTGCTGATATTTATCCAAATTCTGGGATCTATCATTTTGAGTCATACCAACAACATACACGAAATTTGGCGAGTCTATGGGCTCTTACTGTCCAAATGCACCAATGGGACGGGATTCCCAACAGGTCTTGGTTCATGTTCAACCTAACCAAATTTGGGATTATTTCTATATACATCGTTGAAGGAACACAAAAATACGCAAGGTTTATATGCAAGGGAATATCCCACCAAGAAATGGGCTAACATGTCACAGTCCCTTATTCTGACTCAGTGTAGGCTATATGGACAATCAGGGGAATCTTCACTTTCTGTTCAATGTTCTTCTCTGGGAATAGGGGCCTTCATTGGCAAGGGCCTTCATTGGCACATTTTGAGGGGTTGAGCCATCATTCTAAAACATTCCAAAACATTCTAAAACATTAAAAAAAATACCCGTACCTTTTTGAATGTTTTGGAATGTTTTGGATTTTTTTGGAACTTTTGGAACTTTTTTGATTTTGTTTTTTTTTTTTGATTTTTTGTTTTTTTGATTTTTTTGGATTTTTTTTTGAATTATTTTGATTTTTTTTGAATTATTTTGAATTATTTTAAATTGTTTTGAATTAGTTGGATTTGTTTGTTTTTTTTTTGAATTTTTGGGATTTTTTTGAAGGATTTTTTTAGTTTTTTTGTTTTGGTAACTTTCCCTAATTTTCTGGAATGTTTAACATCCTGGCTGCCTGTCCCAATAAGGGTCCCTCTGAAGAGGATCCCAGGGGTGATGAATGAAATGTTACCCTCCAGTAAATCAAGGGCTAGTTTCATAGAAAACCCATCATTTATGGATCATGTTCTTTGGGAAAGCGTAGGTTTTCAACAGGATTTTCACATCCATGAATTGTTACAGCGGCCAGGGTCATGACCCCAATATGGCCATATGGTACAGTATGTGATTTTAAGAAGCCTTGCAAAGAGAGATTATTTATAGGAAATAACACAAAGTACCCAACATGGAAAACTTCTATGCACATGATACACAGACGATCCAGCAGAAGCAAAACTCAGATATCTTGAATGGGCTAGTACGTCAATTGGACCATCGGATCCGAAATTTTGCCTACCGCATAGCCTCACATGGACCATTCTTCATCATAATCTGGAATCCAGCTTTAATGAGCGGTAAAGTGAACATCTGGTACTTCCTATATAGGAGGTAACGACATTATCAACACCTATCAAGTGTATGAAGATGTTAGAAGTAATCCCATGCCCCTCAAACAAAGCCTCAATGGTCCCAAGAATGGGTAAATCCCCCACATCCACCATGCTTTCTCGGGGGTGCTGAATATTAAGATGGGATTCTTCAACTCATGGTCAAAGAACCGGCAACAGCACACCAGCTTCGCAGAGGGTTGGCTCCAAACAAGGAGAACCAAATTAACCCACAAATGGGCCAGGTCATCTGCCTATTTGGTGGTCTAGTCTTTTGTCTCTGAAACCTTATTAAAGCACACCATATGAATCTGATCCAAGTCTTGAGGATCGCTTGCTTTGAACCAAACTGTTACAAGTTCAGGCGATCTTCAACAAAAGCACCGCTGGTAACCCCTCGGAAGAAGGCGCCTCGCACTCAGCCGTGCTCCTGAAACGTCGAAAACAACACAGTAGCACTTTGGGCCTGAACCTGGGGAACAAGGAAAATGATGATTAACTAGTGGATGTTGCAGTACCATATTTTCAGACAGACCCATTTGAGCAATTTAATCTAGGATCAACTCAGATCGTATATGTGTTGGAAAACTCACAAAAAAACGCCAGCGATGGGGAGGTTGCCTAAGTTCTCATAAACATATCACATTGATCGACTAGGTGAGATGGCTCAGTGTTCGGGGAAAGAGATGACTGTTCGTTGCTGTTGTTGCTGTTGTTGCTGCTGCTGTTGCTGTTGCTGTTGCTGTTGGTGTTGTTGGTGTTGTTGTTGTTGGTGGTTGGTTGGTTGGTTGGTTGGTTGGTTGGTTGGTTGGTTGGTTGGCTGGCTGGTTGGTTGGTTGGCTGGCTGGCTGGCTGGCTGGCTGTCTGGCTGGCTGGCTGGTTGGTGTTGTTGTTGTTGTTGTTGTTGTTGTTGTTGTTGTTGTTGTTGTTGTTGTTGTTGTCGTGTCTGTCCTAGTCATAGTCCTTGTGTTTGTCCTTGTCCTTCTTGTTGCTGTTGTTCTTCTTCTTCTTCTTGTTTTTCTTGTCGTTGTTGCCCTCTATCTAGACCCCCGCATATTTGTAGGACATGTTGTTCACCCCCAAGGGGTGTGTGTGCTACGTGTAGCCTTTTTGACCATCTTTCACCATCTTTTCACATCTTTTACCATCCGATACAATCGTTTGCCGTACCCAATCTTTCCAGGACTTTGAGGGTTGCTGTCCAAACATGGGTTTGTCTGAAAATAGGGTATACCGACAATGAAATAGCCATCAAAAATGGGGGATAATCAGGATTAACCAATGGATTTAGAGGTACACGAAACATTAGATGGGTTAGTCTGAAAATAGGATACCCCCAATTCCAATGGATTATCATTATGTTCCCTATTAAAATGGCCATTTGGGGATACCCCCTATTTTCAGACAAACCCAGATCAACATCTGCTCGGCCAGTCCCCGGCTGCACCTTTCTATTGTCAAGCCGCAGTGATTCTCAACCTGCGGAGAGGCGGGTCTGTCATGGTCGGACCCCACATGGGAAAGCACTGTCGACTCGTGACATTGAGGTAGGAAAACATCAGAAACAATGGAGATACAGTATACTGGATATATATATTTATACACTGTATATATACATATATATGTATATATATATATATAATTATATATATATATATATATTCATAATATGACAACATACATACGCAATAGACATGTATATACATATATAGGGATATTTAGGATTTTGAATCCCTCTAACAAAGAATTGGACCCTGCCGTGGCTTTGGGAAGGGATGAACTGCCTAGGTGGAAGACCTGAATTTTGGCACAAGTTGGGACTACAAAAAGATCAACAAAAATACTGGGTACAGCAGAACCCTCATTAAACCATTTTAGAACGAGGGAAACATCAACCCCTTTTATTTATATCATTGTCAATTATATATATATATATCTCTATGGGAGAATAACCCCCATATAACTTGACCATGGCACACATCTTGTGGCCCCAACTGCAACTTTGTATACCACAGAAGTGAATCCAACATGCTTCAACTATTGGCCACGGCTGCAAGCTTCCAATTTCTTGGGCTCCAAACCCTCCAACATCTTCAACTGGTATAAGGGCCACAAGATAGACCTACAATTTGGTATAATTATAGAATATCATAGATGTGGTATGATTTGGTCATCGTTTGACACAACGACACGATCCAATTGTTTGGTGTGAAATCCTTTTGAAAGTAGACTTTTGGAGTTGACACCAACCTGTGCTTGTGATAAATAAAGATATGATGACCCTCAGGAACCAAAATCTTCAAAGAGCCTTTTCTATTCAAACCAGAAGCATTCATACGCTTCCACGGAGCTCTCCCTGAAAGGATGCAGACAGGCAAACCGTTTGAGACATGATCAATATGTAGTGTTAAAACCAGACATTTCCATGGTTTGGGATATTTCCAACTCCCAAGCATCACTCAAATCACTCAAACAAAGATAGGTTTGTGTCAAATCACACTCTGTGCACAAGCAAAACAACCTGGTGGATCCTGGTGGCTTTCCCACGATTTTCCACATTTCACCTCCTTGAAAGCATCCAGCTACAAAGGCTGCACATTTCGCGCCTTTGGAGACGACCATCGGCTCCATCCATGGAGGGTTGTTTGGTGATTCTTTACGAGGATTTGACCATCAAATACATGTGGCGAAGCATCATGGGGATATCATTGATACATATTGATACATGATGGTTGATGGTTGGTATTCTCAGCCGTTATGAAAAACTGCGGATTGTGCTAAAATACCTATGCAATTGCCAAGCAGTATAATGGGGATGGCCCAGACAATGTCCATTTCCATACTTTTTGGGAATGAAGATCCATTGAACTTCCAGAGCTTCCGGTGAACCTCGAAGGGTACCAGGGTGAAGTGACCCATACCCCCCATGGTGCAAAAACTGCAATTGAAGTGGGACAAATGATGATAGAGCACTGGAATTTGGGTATGTAGTATTTCCAGACAAACCCAAATGAGTATGGTTCAAAAAGGGGTAGCTTTTCAAATCCAAAATAGTCTTCTAAGTTTTAAATGTATGAGCAGCATCCAGGGGGTGAGTTGATCCATGGCCATATACAACCAACATTCACAACCAAAATTTTGCTTGTGTAGAGTAAATGTAAGTGAATTTACCATGCATGGCTGGTATGATGGTATCGTAGATGGAGAAACATGTACAAACAAAAGTGGATTGGCTATACACAACGTGTACATATATATGTATATATATATATATATATACATACAGAGAGACAACAACTGACATATCCGTCTGGCTACTGCGATCAAAGGAGGGCACCAGCCGCCAACTTCCAAGGACCCTTTGACCCTTTTGGGTGACTTTTGGAGGAATTTCTGCTATTGTCCCGTCACACTGATTCCGATGCAATTTCCCAAGGTTTACATGTTTGCTTTTGAATCTTTCAGGTTTCACCCAAGTTGTATGTTCCGGCCTCCTACTGGGAGTCCCTGCTGGCCCAGTTCTCCCGCCCTGCCTCAAAAATGTCAGGTCCTCACACTCCGGCGACATGACACGCTGGCGCGCCCCTGAAAAAAGACGCTGGTGATGACCCCAACCTGGTTCTGCGTGTTGACCCCGGTGGGATCTTTAAAAAAACTGGGTCAATTGCGGATTTAGAGCCAAACGGCAATTGCCATGCCGGCCATGACGGCCATGCCGGCCATGAAAATGAGACAGGCATATGGCATGTTGAACCCTTTGGGTAGATCTGTAGTCAAACTCCTGGGAGAGAAAAATGGTGGTAATGGTTGGGATACCAAGGCCTCATGATATAGATGGCTTTCATCCATGGCTAGACAGCTAACTACATGGAACGACCAAGTAGTGAACTTGAGGAGGTCCCCTTCCAGAGAACCCCCATGAACCCCCTGTCTTGAACATGCTATGATTGACACTGGTATTCACAGGACCACTGTTGAATGGAGTGCTTCTCCCATCCAGCTGGCGACCCAATCAATCGACCCGAACATTCTGATGTTTTCACCACCCAGCACGAGGGTTTCCAAGGTCAACATTTCCAAGTTTTCCAGCCAATCTTTAGAAACATCAGATATCATCCTGATTCCTGGGGTGACCCAAGGGTTGATTCACGTGTCTCAGAGATTGCTGAATGTGTAAAAGAATGAAACCAACAACCAGTATAGACTATAGATATATGATTATATGATTATATGATTATATGATTGTATGATTATATGCTTATATGTATATATGTATATATATATATGTATATATATATATACGTATATATATATATATATGTATATATATATATATATGTATATATATATATATATTATAGAGATGTATACAAAGAGATCCGAAGAACACTGTCTGTGTCTGACACCAAGTTCTTGATTCCCTGAACGCTTCAACTTTGGGTACAACTGGAATATGAAATTCAAATACACCTCTTAACATCAATACCCAAAAAGATAGAAAAGTCATGTATTACAACATTTTTTATCGCGATTTATGACCATTTATCACTGTTTATCACTATTTTGCTAGGATTTGAGTTCCCTATCTTTTTGGGAGTTCCTAAATAGTGGTCAACAGGGATCACCAAACATCAACCCGTGAACCCGTGTAATAAAACGCTATAAGTACACTATATATATATATGTATTTATCACATATTCTAGATATAAGTATGTATATATTTATATATATACAAAAACCATGAATGTTATGTATCTAAGCTTAACCCCCATAAAGAAAGCACGAGTCACAAAAAAACGCCACCTTTTCCGACGGGTCGTCACCGCTCGCAACGCGAGCCTTGACCTCCTTTGGAGGTGCGCCACGCGGAGCTCTACATCTGGGTGTTTTTGAAGCTATTGAAACACTAAGGGATGAATTTTTACATGGATATATACATATATAGTTAATGATCATATATTACCATATATATATATATTATATGGATACGTATGTACATAATATCTATCTATATATATATATATCACAGCCCCTGCAAAAAGAACACTTCAATCTTGAACACCAAGGTTCACCCAGCGGCTCTGCGGGGAGCGCGGGGTGAGGTGGATTTAAAATGAGAAACATCCGACTCGCGCGCACTTGTTCTTGGCGTGCCAATGGCCATTTCAGGTACGGATTGGAGGTACCTACCATATCTACCATATATAAGGCCTATGTAGGGGCTATGTAAGGGGATATGCCCGCAAAATATGGCTTGATGCAAGCAAACTTGAGAAACTTGGGTTGCTTTGATGGCTATAACTTTAACCATGGTACCCGACAAGAAGCACCAAAAGTTGGTATCAGCACCCCCTTAAAACCCCTCATGCCCTGAAGTCGCTGTGAGGTTAATGAGTTGTCGCCGAGCAAGTGCAAGTGGAGGCTATTGAGGCTATTGAAAAGCGTCACAAACAACAGGGTGAAACCTGGAGTATGTGGCAGACATAGCATGTTGATCCCGTGACTGCAGGGGTTCAGAAACATATGCTTAGGCCGCAAAAAAAGTGCCAAAGGCCGAACATAAGTGATAGAATTGTGATATCATATCTTTTGTCCAAGGATCTGATTAAAAAAAACACTGAACGATATCCAACAATATGGTAAACCCAAGAAAGTAATCCCGTAGGGATGGTTTTTGTTGTTTCAACCGCATGCACCATTTCCGAGCCCGAAAGTCAGTCGCAAGTACACCTCATAGTACTACAAACATGGGCCCCAACCGGCCCAACCGAAAGCAAAAAACCTATCAAACTACCCAGAAGTGGTGGTTGGAATAGGATTTGATTGGCTTGATTGACTTCGGAAATGTGTAGTAAGACATTTACAACTAAGCAGTAGGGCCCATCAGTCTATGAGGACCAAACACATACATGCCAAATTCATAGACACTCCCCTTTGAAACGGGTCAAGGACCATGAACAATGCATCCCGATAAAATATGACACTCATTGGGCATCAACATAGAGGGATGGTAAACAAACACCTTCTCTGAAATTATAAATGCAATTTCATCTGACTCAAGGTGGATTTCATATGCGAGTCAGCTGTTGTGGCATTGAACATTGAGATCATCTGCTCCGCTGATAAAACCAACACCAATCCAGTGGAGACATCCCCGAATAGATGGGTCATATAAGGAATCACACCTATTGCTGGTTGTTGGGAGGGGCAAATGGTTGCATCCCCATGAACAAGAGTTTCGGCCAAATCCAAGGAGGGCGACTCTCCAAGAACCCCAGCAGTTCCAAGTTCAACCAATGATGCCTTCCTGAGAAAACTAAGAGCTGAGGTAGGCCAGCAATTTCCCCAGGAATAGGCAGAACCTAAGCTCTGAAACACATTGTTTGGGGGTTCAGGTTTATGTAGTATACTCACAGGACACCCCAATCAGATACATTTAGAACGATTCAGGATAGAAACCCTGAAACCTCAAGAATTATTTGATGGACATCCCTGAAAATACTATCTTTTCACAGGAAACTATCAAATAATGGACATTTCCTATGAATAATGGACATCCCTCACAATTATTCATAGGAAACTTACTATCATGGTGATTGAAGGTACTTTTCACCATCTTTTCGGGGCAACAAAAGCCGGAAAGCCACCTTGACTCCTACGCTGTGCCTCGCATGGCCTGGGGGGAGCGAAAGCCAGGATGGGAGCATGTGCTGGGTAATATGATAGAACACACACACACACACATATACATATACACACTATATTACAATATATATATATATACAGTATTTAAAATATACTATAAATATATTATATAATATATTGTAATATATGTATATTACAATATATTTATAGTATGTTTTAAATACTGTGTATATATATATGTATTGTATATAATATATTGTAATATATTATAATATGTATGTGTATATATATATATACAGTGCACACTATAATATATATATATATATATTAATTTGACTGTATATATATACTCAAACATATATCATAGTACATATTATACTTATATCATACTTATATAGTTGATCATCCGTTTCGCATGATTTATCTATAGTCGAGTATATGTATAATATATATATATATACATATAGCTATTGTGATAGAACACAGGTGAATATTGTGTGTACACAATGTCTATACAACACATTTGACTAGTGTATTCGAGTATGTATAGTATATGTGTACAGACATGTGAACTTCTTGGAGATACATACACAAATACAACTATACTATGCTTCTACGCGAAGTCATATGAACTTGTTTAAGATATGTTTTCAAGGTAGTACAGTATCACAACACAGAAGGTCATACGGACTATTGCGGTGTCACCCACGGCATTTTCTGTCTGTTGCACTGGATCTTTATTCCAGTGAATGTACAGCCTCAAAATCTTCGCATTTGAAACAGTTCCCTCCATAGAACATTCTGACGGGAGTGGAGCTTTTCAAATGTCACCCCGGTGAACCCCCAAGCATGATCCCACTTTAGTTGGGACCCAGTTGTCAAGACCAGGAATCTGACATGGCAATGGCAAATCTTGGTTCCACTACCACGTTGGCATCTCATGGTGGAATTTCTCTTGCTGCGTTAGAGTACCGGAAGGTATACATAAGATATACAAATATATATATATATATATGTATATATGATATCACTTTTTAAATTAGCGTCTTCATCTATCATTATCTAATATCCAAGTTTGGGATTATCTTGCTCTTGATCCATCCCCATCTTGAAACAAAAGGGATGGAAGGAAGTAGAAACTACTTGCTCGGATGCTTTTCGTGATGTCTTCCGCGAATTTCCTCCACATACACATCATGTGCGTCATATTCATACCCTTCTTGGCCAAGTTGGGCGCGCCTGCTGGACCCATTTGTTGGCTTTCATCTTCACGCGCCTGGCAGTTGTAGAAGATAAAGGTAAGGCTCAGTATCTCAAGATTGGTTGTCTATAGCAACCCCCAAAGATGATAGAAACATCAACTACCTCAAAAAAATGCCGAAAAGTGTTTCCAGACTGGTTTAGGACGATACTTACTTCATATTTCCAGCTTCCTCACGTTTCATCACGTTTCTATCTTTTTGGGTTTGCTACATTGTAGTAATTCCATCCCCTGATTGTTTTGAGGAGTTTAACATAGCATATAGTTTAAATGGCTATTCATTGTGAAATGATATAATGGTTTATAACTCACCGACTACATGGTGGTTTAGAAAGTTATAAATCTAGTCTATACTTATGACTTATGACTGGGACCACGCAATGGATGTTGAATCGCGTAACTAATATCAGGGGGATGGGATTATATAACTACTGAAACAATGGCAAACATCATATCACCTTTTCTTTCTCATTGGGTTACTGAGTGTTTGCTTTCTTATGGGAAGACAATCGAGACAATCCAAAGTGTTTCTGGCTCATTCCACGGTAATGATTTCAACTCAAACTCCACTCGAGGTATGTTGACCATCCCAGGAACGATTACTGCATACTTGAAAGATTTTGAAACCACCCACCGGGTGGAGAGACACAAATTGAGGTTTCCCTGTTCTTTTTCTTGACATTTTCTTCCAGCATCAAAAAAAACCTGCAGGCATCTCGCAGCTTTAAACCTGTGGAAGTCAATAGCAACAAACAGTCAGAGTTTGTGAGTGCCAGGAAAATCATGTTGAACACCATTCAATCAACCAAGAAGAACCTGGGCTCACTGCTCTAATCAGCATTCACAATCCATGTCCTTTTGCTAGTTTCTGGATCTCAACTTGTCAACATTAAGAGTTTCAAAGGGCAAGTCCTCGCTTTTGAGTGTCATCTTTTAGTGGATATGGGTCCAACCAAGGCCCACAGCTTTCCAGCCTCAACTGTGCGTCATTCTTCTGCGCTTGCTTGAAATGCAAAGCATAATAGCCTGTGATGATGGCGACCAGCCACTCACTGTGTACCATCTGTTGCATCATGGTCAAAAAATGTCGAAAGCACATTATGGGTTTGCCCAAGGATCAGGTAATTACTCCAAACTCCAATGGTTGATCATCATTTTCAGCCAATTAAACAGCTTAACCCATTTTCAGACACCATAGATCCGATTCCCGGGAACAACTGCACCTTGGCACCATGGGATAGGCAGCGGATGTTGGTCGGTTTTTTCTCACCTTTTTTGGGTCGGGAAACATCTCCATTTTTCTCCATTCTGATTGCTAAAATCCAGATTCCAATGGGTTGAATCCTGCTTTTCCTTCGTCACATCCCCTATCAAACGGATGCGTCGGCGTCGAGAAACGCCAGGCGTCGTCTGTTTCGAGTTCGGCCTGGACCAGTGGGGAGGATGATGTCACGGGTGTTTACATGCAGCCAGTCCCCCATTTACCAGCCATTGATAGCTATTGTACCCGAATGTACCAGACAAACATGTCTTTCTTAGTTGGAAAGGTTGGGATTAATCCTCGGTCATTCAAACATGGCTGGCTGGGAAAAAGACGTGTTCACAGGAATAAGATAGCCTGGAATGAGATTGGCATAAATGAACATATATATATATATAAACAATTATATACACACATGTATTTTAATGTGGGATTTCCTAGCCAGGTTAGATTGAAGGAAGGCACGTTTCAACTTACTTCCTCCAAACAAACCACACAAAAATGGTGCTGACATATGAATTAATGAAAACAAGTAAACTGTGGAAAAAATGGTACATAGTACAATCTGAAACATTAGTTCCCACCTTGACAGGAAACAACTTTTGGATGTCTAGCACTGACGAACAGAATCGGGTCAAAGCCTTATTCATGAAGTGCTGCTTGAATTCTTCTCCATTCCCGACTGGGATTGGCTAGAAAGTGATAGAACATTGCAGGCCAAAGGCTAGGCCTGGACGTCAGTTTACCTGCAAGTCTCTCACACGAAGATCTGTTGGGTTCTGCCCTACAAATTCATCGCGATTTGGCGGACCAACTGCACAGTCCTGTGACTTAAAGCCATCGATCGATCTATCTATCGATCTATCCATCCATTCATCTATCTACCTTTTTTGGTACAGATATGTATAGATACATTTGCATTCCTAAACTACTATGCCACTACATACCCTTATAAGTCGTGTAAACCTTCTTGTCATTCAGACTACTTTGCCAGTTGTGCCTAGTTACATTATACTCAATAATGGAACATTTTGCATGATACAACATACTAGTCCTACCCTCCTAATCAATTACTAACTATATGCCGCAACTATTCTAACAAGTCAGTGGATATATCATTGTTCGATGGATCCTGTATCCCAATCATATGCGAACTATATGCCCTAACTCAATGGATTGGTTGGAAAATCTTATGTAATCGGAAACTGGTTGGATTTTCCCATGAAGTGGGGGTTTTCCTGTAAAGATTCCCTTTAGCCTTTAACCAATCCATTGACTAACTTCGATGGATCCTCTATCCCAATCATATGCTAACTATATGACAATATCCCCTAACTGTTCTCACAAGCTGGTGGATATATCATTCTTAGATGGATACCCTATCCCAATCATATGCTAACCATATGCCCTACCCTCTGGTAGAAATGGAGGTCTTAATGGGAAATTCATCTATAAATGGTGGATTTTCCATTGCCATGTTTGATTAGCAAAGGGTAACTCTACCTATCGTACCAATTAGACATCCATCATTTCTCCCCAGCGGTCACTTCCCTCAGCCCGCCTTCACCGCCTCAGGTGATCGCTGCACGCGGCCGCGCAGAGATTCCAGTTCCTCCTGGAAAGTGGATCTCTTGGGAAAATAATGATGTTTGTTTGAGAGGTATAGGGAGAACTATGGGAACACTATGGGAATACCATGGAAAAACTATAGGAAACTATAAGAAACTATGGGAACATATATGAAAAAACAGAGATCAAAACAAGTTTGTGGTAAATGTTTCTCTTTGAGAAACATATCAGGATATGGCCATAAATTGGGAAAATGGAAAAAACAATGGATCACAACTGGTTGGCGGTTTGGCAACCCATCATTCCAAATAAGGTTGACAAGATTAATGTTTGAAACCACCAACCAGCAAACAAACGGCAATCATCTTGGTGACTTCTAATATCAAATCAACAAACAGTAATCATGCTAAAATAATGTAGGAACAAGCAGCAACATAAACAGCATTGGCATTAGCAGCGAAACCACATACTTGTACCCACTGTGGCTGGGATTTGACTTGATTTGACAACAACCTTGCTGGTTAAAGTATGTCATCACGGTGTTCCAGGAATATGTTGTTTTTTTTCCATCCAAGAGCTTTCACCACACAGCGAAGTGGCACCGTTGTCGTGTCGCAATTCGTGGTTTCCAACTGAAAGTCCACATGTTGGGAAACGGTTGTACCAAAGATAGGCTACCTCCAAGATTCCTGCTAATTATTCTCTCTATGAGTGTCTTAGGCTAAGGGTGAGCCAACGAGGGCCCAACTCCCTATCTTCCCAGCTACGGATTATTTCTTCTCCGTCCTGCACTGACGAATAATGCTTCATCACCTTGGAGTGGGCAGCGTCCCACAAAGTTGGAGGGAAACACACGTCTGGGATGTAAGCAACAAACATGAGATTTTGCCAACAAACATAGTTATCATAGTTTGAAAATCCTCAGTAAGTGAGATATGCATGATGTACATTAACTCTTTGTGACAGGGATATGATGCTATATACATGTACTGACTTAGAACATCCCAGCACGCTGATTTAAGGGGTCTGCAATGTGACCTCAAGATATCTGCTTCGTACAGCCGATTGGGACGGTCCACAGCTCCCAGCACGGACAATCGGCGCAACTGTGCATCAGTCAGAAGTTGATAAAGCAGCTGGTAAAAATCGAGGGATAAAGAACACCCTGACACCAGGCTGCTTCAGCATTGACTTCGAAGCAGTATCAAATCAAGTACTGTAATGGAGGTTAATTTTTAGTAAATGGGATGTAGCCCCCTGGAATATGATGGGATGCAATCATAGGCTACCCCATTCCATCCGCTATCATCATCTATCATCCACATAGTTAAACATCATTGTCCCCATCAATACATTGCCATTTCGGGGGTGTATGATGTGGAAACCCAATGTCATAAACCTACCATGACTGGGGTTGGAATACTACCCATCAAAATGGTGACGACTTGGACATGGTTTTAATTCGTTGGGTTTACCACATTCATTATGATATATCCCACATGCCCTGACATATGAATGACCACACATATATATATATACATATCATTATATATCCTTGATATGATTGTACTATCATCATTTACGATATATCATGATATAATACTATATATATATATATATTTATAATTATATAAATACGGCCAGGACGGATGGCTTGCCCGGGAAAGTGTGTTTTGACTGCGCAGGGCCAATGTTTTGTGAGATTCCCCGTGTCGTCCGTTTGGGCAAACGGATGACGAAAATTTATTCCCTCATTTCTACTCATTTCANGCGCAGGGCCAATGTTTTGTGAGATTCCCCGTGTCGTCCGTTTGGGCAAACGGATGACGAAAATTTATTCCCTCATTTCTACTCATTTCATCATCATCAGCATCATCATCATCATCATCATAACATCATCAACGGGCGATACATCACACACGCTACCTTTGATCTTCCCAATTGAATCTAAAGTTTAACGGGGGTGGGANCATCATCAACGGGCGATACATCACACACGCTACCTTTGATCTTCCCAATTGAATCTAAAGTTTAACGGGGGTGGGAGTTTAATATTCCCTAATACCTTTGATCTTCCCAANGGGTGTGCCGCCCTTCGGGCGGCACACCCGGCCTGGGGGTATAAATACTATATCATATATATATATATGATATTGGGTATAGACCATTTTCAGCTCCACACGCCCATCTGGCTCACAACGCACAACGCTGTGATCCTCCCGTCGCATCCTAAGCTCGGTACTGCTTGGGATCTCATGTCATTGGCCCAGCCCGCCGTGAGCCGATTCCTGGCCGGACATCCCCGCACTCAACGGAGGTTTTTAATGGGTTTAACGGGAAAAGTGGGAAACATCTATAAATATGGTCGATTTTCGAGTGCCACATTTCAACCATTTGATAACCAAAGGGCAAATGAGGGAATGTTCATGAATTTTCCATTGGTTTGAGTTACGGGAGGGTATACGAATGAAATCTCCCAAAACTGTCAGGTCCGGTCCCATTAGAGGAATGGCAAAAACAGTTTCAGGCTTGGAAACCCAATACGATTTGGATCGATTTGTGGATGGGTCAAAACCTATGAATTTATCAATTTTAGTGGGATGGACATCCATTTACCAGCTATTTTGGGATTCACTCGGTACCAGGGTTTTGACTCATAGGCATTGGGTTTTTCTTTGGTATTTACCACGCTAAATTGGGTACAAAGTCTTAGTCTTGGGATCTGCCTTACTTTTAACTTTAACGAGGGATTGACGACTATTTTGGAACAAAATGACCCCAGCTCTTTTTGGGACCCCAAAGTATGAGTAATTAAATCCAATGCATGTCACTAAGGTTTGCTGGTTGGGCTTATTATTGGAGGGAAGGGATGATGACAAGATAGAATGAGGAGACAACTATCTAATAACCATACCGACAAAAATCAAATAATATGTTCAGGCAGAAAGGCACATGAGGTTGAGCCTTCGTGTTGGTTGCTCCGCATTTCAAGGATTCCTCTTTGGATTTCGGATCTTCTGAATCCAAGGCACACATTAGACATCTTCAATACTTGCAGATGCCCATTTATATCCATCTATGGCGAACAATTTTATGATATTTTATCCAGTAGTGGCAAGGTGGGATATGAATAGATCCCCCCAGCTTAAACATTAAACAGACACGTCTCTGGCAAAACGATTGGGCAAGACAGCAACTTGTTCTCTACGTCAAATATGCCTGACAAATAGTCCGACCTACACCTCGAGTTAAACACCATCATCTCTGGAACTCTCGATTTTTGTTTTCCTCCAGTAATCTAAATTTCACAAGACTACCCATTCAACGTTGGGGGACTCTTGCCTTTTATCACAAAGTTCGTGAGGTGCTGAAGATCTTTGAATACAGGGAGTCTTGGTATCTTTGCTTGCATTCTGCTGCAGGGACCTTGCTCCCAATTCTGTTGGCCAAATCACCAACGTTGTCAATTCATGTAAAATCCCCGTTCTTGCTATCTCAATCCCAGCCTTTGTGGGTTAAAAAAGAACATCGATTCCGGATTTTTGGTTCATTAAATAACCATATCTATGGCTGAAATCCCCGATGTTCGCCGTCCAAATAACCACCCCATCACCGTCATGGTCGGGGTACGGGAGACATGGGGGGAGCTTGTCGACCATCAAAAGCTCCTGCAGTCGCCGGCTTGGACATTGGCATTTCTCATTCTGGGAGGATCTCACCAAAGTAAATATGGTAGAGATCTGAGCATGGGTCAGTTCTCCCTGGTATTTTGGTCAACCTCAAAATAGCTGCGGTTTATGGATGTTCATCCATCCCCAGTTTTTAAGCTGCCACATTGAGAGTGCAGCAGCGACAATGATCATTTTCCCAAGCAATTCTGAACGAATCTAGCCAAGGTCGGGCTTCATTATCATCATGCTTCATCTACCATGTGAGAAAAAACACAACTAAGGGCAACAAAGGCGGTCATGAACAAAAGTTGTCGCTTCAGGATGCTTTAGGTAGTTCCCCATATCACTTTACATGGTTTTTGCGTTATCGGATCCGTTATCGCTATATCTTGTTTGCAAGACCTCTCGAGTGAGGGTTTCTACATGGACCTTTTAAGTTTTTTCTCATGATAGCATGTAGTTGGCTTGAAAGAGAAACCAATGGTTCTATCATCTTTGGTGTTCTGAACAGTCCACGCTGATAATCCCAGAGATACCCGATTACGCAGGGTCGCAGGGTTGCTGCAGCAACACCATCTCAGCCACATATCGTTGAAACCGGCAACATCTCCCACAGGTTGTCTCCTCAAAGAAACTATTAATGTCGCCTCAGCGTTGTTTCGAATCCGGATCTCACGGGGTGACCTGGATAAAAACAGACACGTGACACGTGGACATGACATCTGAATTTACTTGCAGTATGCATAAATATGAATGTACAAGGTTCCAGGCTTGCAAAACAACTACAAGTGTGGAACTGGTTCCTGGATTGTTGGCATGGCCGTTGCCGTATCTCAAAGTTGAAACCGCTGATCGGACCAGAACTGAAGAAATGGTCAGAGACCCCTCCACATCCCTACTTCAAAACAATGCTGCTGGGGAACCACATGTTCATATTTGTTGGCATATGCGTCTGTTCGCAAATAGAATATAATGTGGTACGAATTCATGCATAGAATCATTTGCATCTTAAAACGTATAATATATTCGTTCCAATGTCTGAGCAAGCGTGGGCAAACCCACTGCATACGACATTGACAATCGTAGATAGTTGGCAAGAAAAACAAATGGTAATATATATATATATATATGGTGATCATCAAAGATAATGATGTTAAAAATGGGGATATATCACAATATATCATGATACAATATGATATATCAAAACATTCAAAAACATTCAAAACCGCTAGTCTGTATAAATATAAAGACCCTCTGGTAATCAAACCTGGCTGGCTGGAAAATCACCGCACAAAATTGAGGTTTCTAGCTGGGAAAATGATCGAACTAAATGGGGAATTTTCCAGCAAACCATGTTTGATGACACCAAAGGGTAATGGGATGTAATGGGTAATTTACCGTCTTCAGATGATGGGTGTTAAGGTTACGATGATTACCCTCTGGTAAACCAACATAACAATGGGAAATCACCGTTTTCAATGGGAAAATCCACTATAAATGGCAATTTTCAATAGCTACGTTTAATTGCCAGAGGGTATGGTCAGTTTAATCAAGATTGGTAAACTCAGCAATTAAGCTGTGCTCCTGCAAGGTTGACCGGATATCCATGACGATGAGCATGAAAAAAGATCCATCCACTGCGCACTGTGGCTACCGCAGTTACCCCGATGTATCCGTTGGCAAACCATCGATTTCCCGAAGACACATTGCAATCTAGGAGTTTATCCCATTCTCATGCACCCAAATTATTGCTAGTTCTATTTATATACCCTATTATGTTCCTGTCATATCCCAACTATAGGTATCCCTGTATATCCCTGTACTATTGTTAGTCCTATACCCCCGCAAATGAATGGGACAGCATGTCATCATTCGTTATATATCCAGCTGTATTCCATTGTACAATTAAACACCATAAACATCACCATTAAAATCACCATCAAAATCACCATTTGGCTGTATATACATGGCATATAAATCCCCCATTAAATCCCGAGAAAAACAAAAAACACATTTCGACGGAAATCCGAAATCCCAAGCAAAAAACTCAAGAGCTGATCTAAATCACCATTAAAACAATGTTAAGAATAATATATCAGAAATACAGTGCAGTCACAAATCACCCAACTGCCCTGGGGACCCTCTTTTGAGGGCTGGCCTTGTGGGTCGTCACCCCTTCGCACCTGGGGGTCCGAGTCACATGTTGAATGATATAGATACATATGCCAAACACCCTCGGTTTATTTACAGTATAGCTTGGCATAGTTTGTATAGCTCTAGGGCCCAACGATACCCAACTTAGCTGGGACATCACCCTTGTAGAATGTGAATGTGTATAATTATATGTGAATCAGAATACTGTGTTAGTATAGTATTATGACGATGTATTATGATAATGAATCCCGCACAAACAGATCTGATCCCACTGGTGGCTAAAAAACTACATCCCCAAGTAGTGGTCTCGAAGTGCGATTGGCAAGCCTAAGACCATGTGGTTCACAGTAGGGTCACCAATAATGTGGATAGCAAAGGGACCAACAATAGCTGGATATATTGGCTTCTCAAAAGGATATGTTCTTTGGGTTGCGTGTTCTAAAAAATATATTTATGTTATTAATTTATTTATTTTACGTTTATGTGATTTTTCGGTGAATTTCCGGTATTCCTTCATCGCTGTTTTCTTTATTGGTGGCAAAACGGTTTTTGTCATACAAAGAAATTCCAGGCAAAGAGTTTTTATCGCTCATGGATACTCCAAAACTACACGAATAGAATCACAATAACTACAGGATGCTCCCTCATACCCGATTATCGATTTTGGACTCCCCTCGCTTTGAATCAGTTTGACCCAAACATCCGTGATGTGCCCCAAGAACCACTTCCAGTTGCGTGCACTGAACCCTCACCTGGCACAACAACTACCATCTCTAGAGGACCACCGCAGCGGCCTGAGGTTCTGAACGACTCTTGGCCAACACGCGTTCCTGCCCGCGACTCGTTGCTGGCGGGGCTTGACCAAAACTTGCCAGGCTCGATTACTGTGAGAGTTTTCGAAAGAAGTCCTTGAGATCACTGCACACTCAGCAAGTGTTTGATCAACATCATGGGTTGAAACATGATGGCCCGCCAATGTTCATGATGGGAGAAGCTTCCCAATTTTGTTGGCATACAGTAGAGATCGCAAAGAAGTCGATGTGGCATTTCAGCGGTATCCACCAGTTCTGGCAGAAGTGAAAACTTGCAACCTGCGGGTTGCCCTAGAATTCTTGGCAGTTTTGATCTGTGAGCTCTTATGACCGATACATCTTCCAAAGAAATCACCATTTTGGGAGGCTCCTTGCGGAAATCACAGAGAACTCGCCCCTTTTGCGCCTTGTATTTGGGCTTCACTTCGGGTTTGGCCAAGGCCTTGAGGTATTTGCCCTGGGAAAACGTGCAGAGGAACCCGGAGTTTTGAGTGGGGTGGTTTGTTGACTTGAAATATTAAATACACCAACTTGGGCTTTATAAATCTGGCTGAAGTAGAATGATTTGCCAACTTGAAATAAGGTCAATTGGGGATAGTTGGTCAATTGGGGATAGTTGCCCTATTAACCATCATTCCAGCGAGGTTGGAGTGAGGTCGTTGTGATTCAGCCAAATGAATGAACATGCTGAGAATAATGTGAACAGCTGGTCGTACGTTGAAAACAAAGCGGATTTGAGGGATCTATACATGTTAATATATTTATATATATATTTATATATCCAGCTGGCTAGATCTAGTACTGCAATGTACCGTTTTTTTTTCTCTATCCTTCCAGTGCAACCGAGCTCAACGATCTTGCAAATGGTATTTATCATGGTCATCTGAGTTTAGGCCAATTATTCAAGCCTTCTCAAGTTCGGCTAATCTGGGAGGCCAACAAACATCATCAAACATCCACGTTGTGACGGCTTCAGCTCAGCTCCCGTGCCGTGCCCATCTTGTGAATCCGATCCCCTGGAAGACTCCTCCGAGGATTCGTGAAAATGGAGTCACAAAGGCCGGTGATTTTTTCCAGGAAATTACCCTCTGGGTATTTAACATAGCCATGCAAAATCCCCTATACATGGAGGTTTTAATGAGAAAATGATCCTTAATTAATTCAACATTAATTCAACCATCCTTTTTTCGGGTACATGATTTTCAACCATACCATGCCACAGCCATTTTTGAAGTCACTAACCAAGGGCGAAACCCAATCATTGACCCAATCTCAACCGATGCCAACAAACCAATGGACCATGGATTGGTGGATTATTTTGAGGTTGTCAAAAATTCTGAATTATCAAGTCGCCTCAGTGATGTTCCTACATGGGTCAGAACTGTTCCCTTAAGTTTCCTCGCATATGGGTACCAAGGGGTGAACCCGCGAAAGGCACTTGCGACACACGAGGCATGACGAACTTTCTTAGCAAAGTTGGTCTTTGTTCCTAGTCATAGGTGCATAGGTCAACATTCTGCTTGCAGCCCACACATGGAGTGATCAAAATTAAGTATAGTATCCATACCTTGTGGTAATTTCACATACTGCATGCTGTAGACATAGACATAGAAAATAGATGAAAATAGCAAATCTCAATAGGCAAATCAAATTGTCTACAAATGGGGCTATATTTCAGAGCTATGTTGAATTAGGATTGGGTAAATCACTTTCTGGAGTAGCTACACTTGACCCAAGCCGCTGTGGGAAACACACCTTCTCATCACCTACCACCAAGAATCAAAGGCATGAGCATCCCTTCATTTTCGAGATATTGGCCAATGAAAATAGTAATAACACAATAACAATAAAACTATTGACAAACATATGACAGTATCGTGTATAATCAATATGATATCATAATCTTAATCATATTCGGTGGTGAAAGCTATCGATTCAGCATGATATTGCAACCAATAAACAACAACTCTCCTGACCGCTTTTTCAGCTCCTTCCAGGAATGGAGGGGATCCCCGTGGTGTCCCAGCCTTCCTGGGGCTTTAGAGATGCGACAGGACGAGGCAAATTGGGGGTTTCCAACAAGTCATGGGGTGCCTCAAGTGGTGATTCAACCAATGGAAGTTGGGAATTTAAGCAGCAGAAATGTGGATTTCGGGGTTTCCAACAAGAACCGGCCATTTTTGGTTGGGGGAAAACAACTGGTGACCAGGGGTACCCTAATGCGTTGGGAAATACGCAACTTCACTGCCGTGTTCATGATATCCTATCGGTATAGAAAAAACAGTGACGTACACAAAACTGTTCAATTGATGTATACACTATACACATCTATATGCAACTCAACTCAAACAAATATTGAGAACAGTAAAGCATGGCATACATATACATTTACGTATGCATATACATAATACATAAACAGAATACATATACATATATACCTATATCTATATGTATACATATACATATACAAATACATATACATTGTACGTAGTACATAGTACATACTGTATATTTGTAAACATATAGGATGTAAGTGCACAGTATGGTGTATCAATATATTTTAATAGGTATGATAATAGTATAGTATCAAAAGCATGTGCAGTTTCATATCCAGCAAATGATATCTCATATCTTCTGCACTGTGAAATGTCACTAAGGATCACATGTTCGCATCACAGCAGTTTCCAATAGCCCAGCTATTTTATGGTCATCAACAAATCACTGGCCTATAGTGGCCTCATGGCTCCTCCTGTTGAGGAAAAAGATAGGTACCTGAATGGGGCCAGCCTTGTAGCCGTAGTCGGAACGGACCTGACACGGCATGAAGATCAAGTTGTCACAGGCGGATATATCTTTGCTAGTTGGTGGATCCAAACCCATCCCAAAAATCTCTGGGCAATCCTCTGGGATGGCGGGTGGAGTAGCATAAATCAGCTTAATCAGTTCCACAAAAACATGCGCGCTGTTTGTAACTTGTCCTTGCGATCGTGTAAGATACACTGGCAGTCTGTTTTCCTTCGCATTCTTTTCCAAGTTCATATTCAAAACCAGACTGACACAGCGTTCTTGCTTTGCTTTCTTCTGCAATCAATATTGCAGCGCTTGGTAAAGTTAGGAAAAACATCTAGTAGCTAGAGTCTCACTACGAATCGGTACATAACATATATCCACTGAAATGAAAGTCTACTTACAATACATATAATTACATATATTAATTACATAATCAACATATGATTATATATAGAGATATACATATCAACATACTCTACTCATATACTCATCTATGTAGCCCCCAGTGGTGGATCATAACCTCTGACCTTGCCAAGGTTGTACTCGGGATGGCCCACCACCACGTAATCCGAACGCGTGCCCGCGAAGTCCTGACGTTCTTTTGATGGGTTTTGAAGCAACGACAGGGTTGACACCCCAAGGAAGACGTTGAAATTCCCAGGATGGGAGTATAACTACAAATAGATGACAAACTTATGAATATGGCTTTACATGGCTTTGTCCAAAAATGGGGGTATACATTAAACCTGTATACCCCAAAATGGTTGTGTAGGAACAATGAAATTTGAATGGATTTGACTAGCGTTGGACCTTGCAAAACATGTGGCTTGGATTAATCAACAAAACTTGGGGATCTAAGCAATGGACATGAGATGACATGAATTGACATGATATATTTGTACCATTCTATACCATCAATGTGGTAAACAAAATGCTATAAACCTACCATGACTGGGGATGGTAAACACCCCACCCATGAAAATGGTGATGACTTGGGGATGGTTTATGACATTGGGTGAATCCCACATTACAGAGGAACACCTCTTAGGCAAGAATCAATGGGTATTGACAAAAATGTGGCGGGATTTTCAAAGCTCTAAACTCTAAAGTGCTGATGGTGAACTAAATCCGAGACAGTGCCAGCTTATGGGTCTGTTCACACATCGAATATACATACAACATCATATAACATCGTACATTATATGATATTATATGTATATTATATATATATGCATATATGTACCATTTCTGTTTTGATAGGGGAAAGACATGAAAAGACATCAACATGGGTGATATCATATTTTCAAACAAAAGCATGTAGCTTTTCAAAACACTGCTTTACTTGGCAACATGTAAACCAGGGAAATCAATCACCAACCCGTGACTGAGGACCCAATGGGTTGGCCATTTCATGACGCCAGTCTCTATCATCTCATACATATATATATATATATGTATATATAATATGACTGTATATATATATATATATATGACTGTATATATAATACATACATATATATATATATACAAAATACATATCAGTATGGTGAAAGAACACGGATAAAACCGGGGTTCTAAAATCCCACTGCAAAAACTGCTTTAGCAGATCCATGTGGTAGATCGCTAAAACAACCCTTGAAACCCACCGCTCCGCCACATGAAACCCCTCGGTCCGCATAGAAGTTGTTGATGAGGCGGAGTCCATACATGTCGGCCTCGGGCGCTCGGTCGATCATGACCCAGCTGGCTGTTATCAAAGCCACGATTCATGTGACATGTTGATGGTATCAGTCAGTTGTTAAGATGTTTAAAGGTCCCAACGAAAGCAAGTTCAAACTGCAATGAACATATAGTTGAAAACCACGTTCTCTCCATTAGCGGCCTCTTGTAGTAGAAGCGACCGCTGTGAGAACTGTCATACCATTTCAAAGGAATTCTTGGTGAGATCAAAGTGGAAAGGTCGCCTTTCCTTATTTCTTGGTCGGTCTCCAGGAAACTATGGTCCTTGGGTTCCATGTGGCGACGGCAATGATTGGGTTGTTTGGGATTCAGTGCCGCGTAGTTTCTCGGCAATTGCCACATGTCAAACAACAATGTATCATGGAGCAAGTAGACATGAGGTTGACACACCAATTTGGATTTACGCAGTAACTACTTGGATCAACATGATCATCTTGGATCATCTTGGGTCTTTTAGGGCGGTGTTTCCATGGTGCACATGGGTGCACCATGCTTTCCATAGAATATCATTGGGCACAGCCTCCGCGCACCACGCAGTTTTTCTCGTCTAGGGACGTGACGGCAACTCTACCGAAGCAGTCGGACCAATGAAGGCACAATCGAAATCCAATAAAAACTGATTGGATGATCTGCTTGTCCATGTTCAGAACCCCGGCAGGTTGTGAGCCATGCCATGATTTCACGAATGCCAAGTGCTAGCAATTGCCTTGGAAATGGAACATCCCTTGTTGAAAATGGCATCCCTTGGGCTAAAAACTGGATGTCTATTCCTTGGGCCAAGGTATCAAAGCAACGTGGCTTGAGGAATGTCAGGCCATGACTGAAAGCTGTCATAGTTGGGCTTGGAATGAATTGGCATAATCCTCCAAGTATTATCAAGTATTGGGGGTCCAAGTAAGTTTCTTAGATGCTTGTTGATACCCTTTCACTGCTGATCAGCCACCTAAAAACAAGGAAGAGTGGATAGTAAATCACCCACAAACAACACTAGCTACCAATAAACCGCCTATCTGACCTATCTTGTTGCTGATATCTGTAGGTACTCCCTGATGATAGCCGAATTCTAATGGCCGAATTGAGATGATCGCCGACTGATCCTTCAATCCTGTAGTATCTATCTCACCATATCCCATTCAAAATTGCCATAAATAGGAAAACCACCAAACTAAATTGCCATAAATCGGCTCTATATATATATATATATGATATCCCATATTTTTTTCCATGGAATTTCCTACCAACTAGTCCCAATATCTATGTCACTGAAATAAATTATTCCCAAAACATATTCCCAATACATTTGCGAGACTTCACACTTAGAACTAGACTTATATAACTTCTATTGGAAAATCTATTCAGAGTCAATGATTTCTAACATTGAACTGGAGTTAGAAATTTCAATGTTAGAACTGGAGTTGGAAATGGAGTTAGAACTCTATTTCTAACATGAGTCAACTTCGAATTTCTCCCGATTTCTCCCGATTTCTCCCGACTGCCCCACCCGTGGCTCTTTTCGCTCCGTGGCCATCGTCCCATGCCGCAGCTCGCTGGGTCGGTCGTCCTCGTCACTGCTCAGCAGCTCTTCCCAGGCCACCGGAGTGCCTGGGAATTGGGGATTTTCCATGGGGATGTTCCACGATTTTCCCAGAAATTCAGTGGGAAAACATGGGCATTTGAAGCAAACATGGTGAAATATAGTGAAATCTATTGAAATATAGTGAAATATTGGGATTTGACAGATTTCATCTATCAAACATGGTGGATGTAAAGACAAGAAACGATGATCTCAGCAACACAATTTCCCGGTTAACTACCAAAAGATGTGCTTTCTGATGGCAATCTTGGCATACTTTACTTTACCCTCAAAGACTCTACTGGGGAGCTGCTTATAACCGTAGTCAAACATTCATGACCAGCTTGGATTACTGGGTATAGAATGGCCACTTACCAAGTGGCAAAGCACCAAAATTGGGAACACCAGTAAGCTGCGATATCCACCGGTATCCAACATAGTCATCTTGAGAACCAATGGGTTTAGATCGCCAACTTTAGGAGAAATAGCCGGTTGAAATCAGCAGGCAGACAGCAGGAGTAGTCTTTGTTTCTTGGAATTTCTTGGAGAATTGCCATCGGTCATCCCCTATCCTGGTCGCATGGGATGACCGAAGGTATGGCTGGATCTACATGGTGATATGCCGTAATTTCATACATAGGCTCAAACCACAAAAACAGGATAAACCCACCACTTTTAGATGATTTTCCCATAAAAAACCTCCATCTATAAGGGATTTTCCATTGCCATGTTTGATTGCCAGAGGGTAAGCCAACTGTTTGAAGCAAACGAATTGAGGCGACAGCCAACGTGTCAAGAGACGGGGCGTGCCAGATGGATCTCTCTTCTGGGCCTGGTCGAGCATGGAAATCAAAGCTGGCACGGGGAAATCCCCATTGCAGAGGCTTTTAGCTGGGAACATCATCTGAAGATGTGGAATTGTCCTTTTGGCATCTTTGATTACCAGAGGAGCATGGGACAGAACCAAAATCCCAACCCATAGTAGCCAGCTGGGGCTTTGCTAAAGGTCTGTTGTCACTTGATGCTATGACAAAGCCCTGCTGATACGGACAGCTGCAGTTCGTCTTGCGAAGTTTCAGAAAGAAATTGGTGCTTGCGAATGTGGCTGGATGCACTACACAAACAATCACTTTTTGTGGATTTTGATGGATTTTGGGATGGTATCACAGTTTCTTTTGATATTTTCAGGTGGATCCTGAACTAGAAGGGCACACTCACCAGGAAGCGGTACGATCTCTTGACCGAAACGGTCATTTCAGAGGAATCTCCACGCACTAGATTCAAAGTGAAGATCAGGATCCCTGAAATAAAACAATTTAAAGACTCACTCTTGAACACTAAGAAACCGTCCCTACAATTTTTTCATGGCCCCTTAACAAATTGATTCCGTCAATGGCCCTGATCCAGGAAATCACCGGTAGGTACCGAAATCAAAAAACCACCACCTGGCTGGTGCTCTCAACCCCATCCCAAAATTATGAATCAATTTTGATCATCTTCCCAAACAGTGATCCAGCACTTCAAACAAGAACATATGTCTATGGTCAAAAACCCTCGTTGCTCACATCAAAATAGCTGGTAGTTGTGGATGTTGCTCCCACAAAAAAAAAGTTTGATTGGAATTGCCACATCCTCATGGTTATAGATCACTATAGTTATATCCCCATTATATCTCCATTTAGTTATCATCCCTACTTGGATTTGCTGAAAATACCCCCGTCTGTACTAAACCGTGGGGTAGAGTCCTAGAAAAAATTCGGTCTAAAATGATGACCCCTAACCTTTGACAAAGGTTTTAGAGCTTTAAATTCCTGGCTCCTAACCTCTGAAGCCGAAATCTGACTTCCAACGACCATTTTGCCAAATCTTTCCTAATTTCCTGGTTATCCCTCTGATATCCAAGTAAAAAAATGATTTCCTGGATGCTTGCGTTGGTAACATGCCATATCTTCCCCCCCTCGACCATATCTAACAGGATGATACAAAACTTACCCTCTAATCAGAGTCATTCATGATTGATTTCCTGTCACTTAGGTCAGGAAACTGTAAGGAAAAAAAAACTAGACATTTTTTGGCATGTTTTTTTTTCCTGGCGCTATACCATGACCATGACCGTCACGCACTGTCTGCCCGATTTTAAAAAATAATGCTTTTTAATAACGGTAGTGAACCCCCAGGAAAAAAGATGGTAGTACAAAGGAGGGTCTGAAAATGGGGTTCCAACAAAAATCTAAACACATGTCCCTCTAGATCCCCCAAATTTTGCTTCAAATGATGGATTTCCCAGTGGAAAAATCAGCCAATTCATCAGCTTAAATCGCCTCCAGGCGCTCCCAGATGGGTGACACGGGAGAACCTGAGCGATCCAATGGAGTAACGAGCGAACCACGAGCCTTTTCCCTTTGGTCAACGCTGGGAAATCCCCGAACTAAAATGAGGTTATGGCTCGGCTGGGAAAAAACATGGGAAATTCACCTGTGTGTGGAGGTTTTTGTGGGAAAATCACGTGTAAATGGAAGTTTGTCGCTGGGAAAATCATGGAACTAATGGTCATGTAACATAGCTATGGTCTAGATGGCCCATTCATAGATGATAAACATGATGATTTACCGTTCTTACAAAGTGTGTTTTTCCATAGCTAGGAATGGTAAGTAAATCATGTCAGGAGGTGTTTATTCCTTCTTATTTGCATTATATGTGTGTATATATAATATCTACAGATATATATAATTATATATATATGTAACGTATTTGGATGAGTTATGCTAATTCACCACCCTGCAAAGTTCTGCCACCCATCTTTCTTTCATGAAACATTCGGCCGTTTTGGATAGTTACCCCTCACTGAACGTGATTGCAGTGATGTAGCAGTGAGGTCTTTGTAATCTATGTATCTATGTGTCTATGTATCTATGTGTCTATGTGTCTATGTGTCTATGTGTCTATGTGTCTATGTGTCTATGTGTCTGTCTATCTATCTATCTACCTATCTACCTATCTACCTATCTACCTATCTACCTATCTACCTATCTATCTATCTACCTATCTACCCGTCTATCTATCCACCCTGCCATTGTAAATGGTTCATTGTGTAATACTGCTTTGTAAGCCTTGGGGATGAGACACTCTGTCGCAGTTGCCAAAGTGCTTGATGATTTGTGTCCACCCCAGGAACCTTCCACGGGATCCCTATTTCAACATTGGTGTACTGTATCAATGTGTCGATCGAATTCAAATAGCTCAACCCATGTTTGCTCAGGAAATGGTCGGTTTCGAATGAGAGGTACCAAATGTGATGGACCCAATACTAAGCCTCAATCTTCAATGTTTATTCAACAAAACTCCCAACTCATAAATATAACTTGGGAATGGCTTTTTGTGGTCGTTTCCATGATGAACCACCACATTTTAGAATTGTATGATTGGCCCAACAACCCATTCTCAACGACATTTTGGTGGTTGAAAACATGATTCTAGTGTTGCTTGCAACCCAAATGACCCAAATGATTGCTGGGTGAACCTAAATGATGTTGGTAAAACCAACTTTTATGAGTGTCATTGCTTAAATCCCCCAGTTCTGTGAATCAAATCCACAGCTTGTTTCAGGACATTCGTCGTATTTTCATTGGTTAAACAACAATTTCTGATCCTTGGTGGAACCGCCAAAATTTTGCCAGTTGAACCATGACAAAATCCTTTTACAATCAAATCATATGCTTGGAAAACTCTATTCGTAGCTCCAACTGGCTCACCATTTTTGTTTGGAATTATGGATTATGGATACGCCTAGCTCCTTAGCTAACATCAGCTAACGACATCTAACGACTGGATAGTTCAGGGCTAACTACTAATGGATAGTTAGGTTGTTCACCACTTGGCTATCCACTGAAGTGGACCTTCAAAACCTCCAAGGAACGCTCTTCGCGCGGTTCCGGAAACAAACACTCCGCCTTTGAGGCCTGAAGAAAAATGAGATGAACCAGGGACGTTGGACATGGATTAGTTGTTGTCCTTTCAAATGGGGAATTTCACCAACAAACATTGGGATTTAACATGCTTGAGATTTCATCCGCCAATTTAAGTATAGAGCTTTGAATTTTGCGGGATTTGTTGTAGATATCAATGGGGATCGCTTAAATGAGCGGTAAACCATCAACAAATAGGGGAGTGGGGAGATGAACTCCAGTCACAGTACCCACGATTGGGATCATGATGCTGGTTGGATAGAAGAACAACACCATTTTGGGATTATTTACATGACTAACTGTCTAAGTATAAGGATTGTTCTCCCCCCAAAACATGGGATAGTTAGTACGTAATCATGAAACATTGTCACTAAGAGAACTTGGACAATGACCAATTAGGATAGTTATCATAACTATCATCAAACATTATCATAGTCACCAAGCATTATCACAATCACCAAACAGTATCACTGATGGGAAACTTACCCTCTGGTAAACTAACATAGCTATTGAACATGGCCATTTATAGTCGATTTTTCCATTCGAAATGGTGATTTTCCATAGTTATGTTAGTTTACCAGAGGGTATTTTTCTAAACAAAAACGTCCAAAAGCAACATCAGCCACTGGATCATCCGATGCATCGTCGGCCTCCTCAACCACCTCTGAAACTTCTGACCTAGAAGCTGTACCTGCCATGTGGAGCTTGGACCCTGGCTACACTCCGGTGTCATCAAACGTGGCTGGGAAATCCCCGATAAATAGAGGCTGAAAAACGGAAAAACATATGGGGAAATCATTGGAAATTCACCTGTATGTGGAGGTTTACATCTGGGAAAATCATCTATAAATGGTGGATTTTCCAGCAAGCCATGTTTTCGCTCGGGGGATTCTCGCATCATTGACTCATTGAACAAGAATTGTGGTAACAGCAAACCATTCTATTAATAGTGATGCAATATGGTTGCCAACCATCGCAACCATCATGGGTACCATCATGGGATGATATGGGATGCCGTTACTCATATTCAATACTGATCCAAATTCTTGTCGGGATGGCGGTAAACGTTTTCGAGACGTTTCCCCAAGAATGGACCTTTACTATGACACAGTACTCTGGTAAACCATGGTAAACCATAAGAATTACCCACTGGTAAATGAACATAGACCCTGGCAGATAGGGATTGGAAGATTAGTTTCCTCTAAAAATAGCTATTCTCAGGGTCTATTTTGACATAACCAGAGGGTAACCATTCCATTTTCCAAGCATCTGGGGATCATTTGAAGCATCATCCCCTATTGGGGCCATCGAGTCTCCAGGCAGCAAATTCGCCAAGTCTTCAGGCACCACACCAAAACAGCAGTGGCTTGGCTGCATGCTAGCGTGTAGCACTTGTAACATCATATGCATATGATTTACAACTTGGTATAACTCATAACTTATAAATATATATATATATACTGCAACTACAAATTGTTTGCATGATTCTTGGAGTTATTTTTGCTATAACTCAGGTCCTTCTTCTCATCTGGGTGACTTTACCCGCCGCTTCCCGTTCGCTGATCATGGCGCCGCGCCTGAAGGCTCTGCTTGTCTCTCCTGCATCGGATTTAGAGACCAGGCCCCAACAGCCAACAAACGCATGAAAGATCATTAAATCCACAAAAATCACCCCACATTCACTACAACATCATCCAGTCCCATGATATCCTAGGTTGTAGTGTTGGTTTGCAACACGAACAAACCCAAATGAAGTTGCTAATCTCTACGGCAACTCGAAGGGAACCGGGAACAACCTTGGGTTGTCCTAACCAAACTCCGTAGCCAAAGATTTTGTAACCTGGCTGGGAAAGATAGTAAAATGGTCCACACCAATAGAACGCTTTCTTATAGATGAGTTTCCTTAGAAATTATTGATTTCATCTGATTTTTCTTCCTGAAATTCACACTTTAGTTGGGTAGAAACTCCATTTTAGTTGGGTAAAAAGGACTAAATCCTCATCATTTTGTATGGTTAAAACATGTCAAAACCACCATCTGCTCTCAACAAACATCCCCGCTAATCCGTAAGGAGCCTGGGCTGGCTCTGCAAGGAGCTTGCCATGACGTCCTGGGGACTTTCAGTCTGCAGCCCATGGAACAAAACGCAAGAATGAATGCACAAAATACTTAGGGACGAGCATTTCTTCAATGAGCAAACGTGAGACCAGCTGCATTTTTGAATAAACACACATCGAAGCAATCAAAGGCAATCTTTCCATATCCCTTCATATCCAAAAATAGGCCAAATCAGTCGCGGCACCCCTCGAAACAAATAAAATAAACATGTCCCAAACCAAGCAGAATTGGTTTACAGTACGGGAAACCTTAGACTTCCCCCCATGTTTCATTGTTGAAAAATGGGGTTTATCTGAAAAAACAACAGGGGGAAAAGCCAAAGTCCAATGGTTCAGACCTTCATTTTCCCCGTTAAACACCTCTGCTCCCAACCCCGCAAATACAAGGGTGAAACTGGGTAACTAATTAAAGAGGTAAAAAGGCCCATTTACCCCCGTTGTAGCTATGATTCGCCTAGAATAGGTTGGATCAACCCTGTTGAATGGCCAGCCAACCAACATCCGCTGCATCGGCTGCACCTTGGCGAACCCACTGCGAGGAGTTATCAGTCCTAGGCCGGCGATTTAGTTTCTTCAGTGCTTTTTGAAAAGTCCTCAGCTGTTTCAATCTGTGTTCTCAATTTCTAAGAACAATATTCCAAGTCCTCAAAGTCTTGCAAGGGGCGGCGGCATTTTTCGGCCCATTGAGCGAGGTCAGGAGTCACTGCAATCAGATCCCCAGTACTGTACAGGACTTGTTGCTTCCTGCTACCCATCGTGAACACGTCGGTTGGGATTATGTTGCCAAGTAGGTACTATGCAGGTTGTTTGAAATTATCACATTGTTCTCCAATCCCTATGCTTGTTGATGATATCAGCCACAATGCACCATGCAAATGTTCTCCGCGTTGCCCAACTTCAATGAAACACCGCTTACCTCAAACACCTCTTGAGACTCAAACTGAGCACAGCAAAAAAAGAGGCAAATAATCTAGTTGAAAATTGCTCATGTTTTCAGCCACATTACAACACACATACTCTTAGCCATGCTCTTGCATTCTTTACAACCAGAAAGAAACATCTCCAACCTTAACCCAGTCACCAACACCCCCCCACAAGTTCTTACCAAGTTGCTCAGCTTCGGACACCTGCAGCAAGTGCTGATGATTAAGAACTGGATTTGGGGGGTACCAAAAAGTGAGACAAACCCACATGGATGGCTGCAAGGTCTTGTGGACTCCAATTAGATTTTTTCCTGACTTTTTTTTTGAGTCTGTAACAGTTCAAGATGTTCCACTTTTTGGAAAGGGAAGTCACGGATTATACTTGGTAGATCCTGGTGATTCTTTCCCTGACTTGACCATGTTCACACATCCAACTGACAAATCCAGGCCTGGTAAGGACCCAAGTTCTTGATGATCAAACCATGGGATTGTGGGTCCAAATTTCGAGATCTCATCTGGACCAACATCTTGATCTTTAGCTGAACATTGTCATGTTCAGGACTCGTTAAGGAAAAGATATATCTATAGATATCACCGTGCAATACATTTACTTCCATGAGTTTCCACCCATGATGTCTCGCGGCCAAAATAATCTATCAAAACCAGGAAAACATCTATTAACATACCTGGGAAGATTTTCCATACTTCTTCTAGGGAAGACATTATCCATACTGCGTGATTTGTTGATTCCCTGCTAAAGGTTGACAACTTCTAGTGGCAAAAATGTCACTTTCTCATCTACATTAATCCCTGTCAAAGGCCAAACAACCTACATGTGTATGGCTATAATCCATCCAGCACAAATCTGCGGATTCTTGGCTATCGGCCTTTCTGAAGGTTGTACTGTATACTATATCATTTGTTTAGTGCTGAAATTTGGTTCAGTCCCTATACACTATTGTCCAGGTAGCTCCAACAAAATCTGGCAAAATCTGGTTATATCTTGACAATTCTAGTGACATCTGCTCAACTCTGCGTAACTCTGAACATCTGCTTACATCTACAACTTTCCATGTTTGAGGTAAAAATCATCCTCTTTTTCCCCACCATCATCCAGCATCCAGCGCACCTGCACACGCTGTAGTACCTTGATCGTTGGAGCTGTCTGGTCCTGGAGGCCAGTGTCCCAGGAAGCGGAAAGAATCTGGGAATTACCCTAGAAATGGAGTAAAATGGAAAAATCACCTGGCCCATTTATAGTTTGATGATGATTGACCTATGAAAAATGGCAATTTCCTATAGCTGCGCTTAATTACAAGAGGCGAATCCCCAGTAAATCAGCTAATGGAACCATCTAGAACATCCATTTTGTTCACCAGCATGAGCCAACCCCCTTTCTGCATATCCCAATTCCTTGTGCTGAAGTATCCAGTATGAATGGTTAAAATTGTTAAAATCCCCAATGCTGATTGGTTAAATCCATCTCAATAAAGTTTGCTATTGATGGTTCTGGACGAATTGTGTACGAATTCACCAATATGAATTGTGGCTTTTTGGTGGATAGTTACCCTTACTAAGCATCATTCTATCCAAACAATTATATCATCTACTCTCCAGTAATCTACTATGGAACCTCACTTTAACACGTAAATCATCTACAAATGGTCCACCTTACATAGCAAATTGCTCGTTTACCAAATTAATCCTACTAAATCATTACTGCACCATTAAATAATATCCATTTTTGACCAAAAGGCTCCTGCACCTCTGCGCCTCGAAAGGCACCTGCAGGATGACATCCGAAAGACCAAAGGATCGAATCTGAAGAGCCCCAAAAAACTTAAAACATCTTATGATCTTAAGATCCATTAGCCATTGGATCTAGATCCTCTTAGCCATTGGATCTTTATCATCAATGATTGAGATGTACTAAAAGGGCTATGAGTCAAAACCCTGGTACCTTCTGTTCACCCCAAAATAGCTGGGATTTATGGATGTTCATCCCCTTAAAATTGTTAAATTCATAGGTTTTGACCCATCCCCAAATATCTTCAGGCTCTGAATCGCCGGGCCTGGGATCTGCTCTAAGGCCCGCGTCAAGGCTCGGGTGTCCCAGTAGTGCCCCAGCAGGGAGATGGAGGCGTGGATACTCAGACCTCGTCCCCAACAGGTGGAAAAAATGATGATTTCAGCCATGAATTAAGTCATGACTTGCCATACAACATGGTGGTTTTTAAGGAGATATCAAAATTAGGATTCAATGGCAGATTAATCAGTAATACCTTCTGGAATCCAAACAGTTTGCTGTGGAGAACACAACATACATGCTATTTGTTGGGGTCATGCTCCGGATGCGATTCTACCTGGCGTTCTACCTCTGGCTCTATCGTTCCACCATGTTCGACACACCAGCCATCATGCGAAAGGATATGTTGGATGTGCCAGAATCAAGTCGAATGATGATACAACCGAAAAAAATAAGCACATGTCAATTTGATTCGATTTGATCCTGTGTTCATGTTGTCAAATCAATTTCTAAAGAGCAGGGACGGTACCACTGACCACTTGTGCCACAATGGGTTCTGCCAACAGCTCAATAAGAAAAGACCGGCCAACTAAAGTTTGCATATCTATGTCAAACTCACCATGATGTCGCGAGGCTTTTCGATATTCCAATTGACTGTTTTTGTAAGTTTACCCGCCATGTGTATGTACGTAATTTTATGTATGACTGTATGGTATCAGAGAAAAGATAAAAAATAAAAAACAAACTGTGCTGTGTATAGATCCTATGAAATCCGGTGGAGCAGTCATTACCGGAGCCATTCTGAATGAACAAATCGCCAAGTGACGAGGCATCCCCAAAGTCATCCATGATCGCTTGGTGGCATTCTTGGGACCCAAGATGCCTGGGGACCATGAAACTGGAGGAGTTCCATGGCTTTTTTTTTTCAAAGTTGGTGGTACCCTGGAGGAAACATTGAAAAAAAATGTGGACAACTTGGGAAAACCTATGGTTTTTCCCCTTTGGAAAATGATCTACATTCATTGGTGGGTTTTCCACATCTTCTTGTCAAACGTTTACAGGTGGGTAATTTGTGTACCAAACAGTTCCGGGAAGGCTACGCCATCCACAAGAAAAACACCAGAATGGTTATTGCACAATCGCATGCACGCGTAGTGAAATACTCTCCTTATACAATTACAATACAAACAATGAATGTCCTAAGGTAGTGTACTATACTAAAATCATACAAACAGAGAATTTCCCAGTATGCACTGGTAAACCAATGCGTTTACAACTTCAAATCTATTCAGATAGCGACTGCTTGTCCTCAGAGCAGCTGCTATATAGTTGATTCCCGGCCACCCGAAACCATGGTTGTTTGCTTCGCCAAACAGAGCGACTTGTCACCAAAACTTGGAAGCAACATACATATATTGGTATTTATTTGTTGTATTTATGTATGGATCTATGACCATTTTTTGCTGCTTAAATCCCGCCGGTTCAATAGCCACTTGTTGGTATTTGAATCAAAGTTGTGGTGGTTGAACATCACAAATCCTCACATTTCCCACATATTCAATATCCCTGATAAGGGATCCTGAAATAAATAGATCCAATACTAAGCCATGCTTTAGCTTAGGGGATAAAATGCTAGGAGGAAGTGTCCCAAACAAATTGTGTTTGAGATGGTCTTACAAATGGCAAACTGCCATATTGCATGAATTTGTGCAGTTCTGTATTGCTTAAATAGTTTGAATCACCATTCGTGATCATCTAACATCATAAATCCATAAAACCCGCGATAACTCTCTCTCTCTCTCTATGTGTATGTATATATATATATACACAGTATATACATATAGTAATATACGTATATATATATATATATATTCATAGGGAGAGAGAGAGTATGCCAATCTATATAAATCCACACCAATCCATACAAATCCCTAGTTTTTCGCTAAACAAAAACCTCTACAGCTTCTCCCACCTTCACCGCTGTCCCGCCTTCCAGCAACTTCTGTCGGAAGTTGCGTGGGAAGTCGCGGGCACCGGCATGGTGCAGCAGAACAACCTTGCTTCAAACGCCATGGCCCAGTGGTTTTCATGGAAACCTGGCCGTTTTTCTCATAAAGAAGTAGAGTTAGGGGAAAAAATGAAAATCAGTTGGTATATCTTGGTATGGTTTTCCATCAATAGACTTCGAAAAACATTGTAACGTACTGAATTTACCATCTACTTAATCTACTTATTATCTAAAATCAATAGAAAGAGACTGTTGACTAAGTGCCTTCAGTAGAAGTGGGGTCGCTCCTCATATCAACAACAAAGATACTAAGGGTGTCTAACCAAAATGTCCAAATACTATGAATCAAGAAACATGAAGATAGCGCATGAGCAGGCTCTCTGATACTGTCCAGTGCAAAGTGAAAGTTGGGATGCGCTTGCTCATTGTCCAGGTCAGTTGAGGTTTGAACCTAGGAATTCGTTATATTCTTTACAACTCGCAACAAAAATCTTAAGAACAATGAAAACCTGGAGTCCAATTTGATGCAAGTCATGTTCTAGCTCAACCCTTCAGTGTCTATTGGAGTCTAGGGCTTAAACCACTCGAATACTGATGGGTGCTTTCATCCCATCCAGAAGTTATATGCCAGGATCATCATCCCTTGTAACGTTTTCTTAACGTGAACCTATATCCGATGGTTTAGAACATCATTTGCAACCTCGTTTTGCATCTGAACATCAGATTTTTTCAGCAGTTGCCCACCTCAAGAAATCCATATCCAGCACCACTCTGCTCATCCAAGGGGCCACGTTCTGAACGCCTTTGGAAGTGGAGATGCCCGCCCTGTAAGGATCAATGTTCGGACCTGTAGGCGGAAGGGATGGGAAAGGCTGGACGTGTTTTTCAGGGGGGTGGATTGGGTTGTGAACTTAGCAAGTATATGCTGTATATCATATTCAGTTAATAGCTAATAATAATATGGTTATATACAGTTCCACAATGTTACATGTATATAGGAATAGTATATATATATATGTAGATATACATCTATATAGATACAATTACACTATGTCTATTAGTATGCATGTACATTCCAATATACATGTATATATGTGTATCCCAACCATTCTTTCCCCTGATCTACCCAAGTACCTTCTGAGAAACGACCTGGGCTCTCATGCTGGGCTATCATGCTTTCAAAACATGTAAAAAACATCTACGGTCTCAGTCGTGGTCTTTGGATCCATCCCCCCCTATTGGCGATGGTCCACCAGTGCTGCAGCTAGGGCCCCGCAGGGCATTCTTCAAGGTTTGTGATATCAGGCGAAGCACCTAAATCCAGTGAACATTCATAGGGTACCAATGGGTACCATCAGTTGCTCTGGATTCTTAGATTCACTGACTTGGCACCGTCTAGCTCCTGCTTGTTACAAACCATATCTTGGCACTGGTCATGTTGTTCTGTGGGCCTGACAGTTCCTCTGATAATTGGGCTACCCCAAAATCCCATGGTTTTGAACCTCACTTTCCCTATTAACATTGATCAAGTGATGGTATGAGACATTTTCAAACACACCTGGGTCGAGTTGTGAAATGCCATCCGAGGCAATCATCAAGTCATCGTTTCTCCACACTGGACCGGACAGACCCCTTGTTTCTGTGCTCCTGAGGCACCAAATATGGATCTATCATGATTATCATGATCTATACTATACCATTCTATACCCATACGCAGTGCTGCAGCACATCCATGGATCTTTACGAAAGCCGTTCCATGGTTTTGAATCTCCTCTTCCCTATGCTTTGATGGCCAAATGCTGGAGGTAATATCCCCCAATTTTCAGTCAACCCCAAATATCATACGAGTAGTAAGTTGGTTCCCACCGAATTTCAATCTCATAGTAAGTTGCTTCCCACAAAATATCCCCATCATTATCCTTCTCAAACGGTCGGTCAACCGTCGCAGCGGGTGCGCCTTCTGAGCCGACTTCCAGATCCAAAAAAGCCGTCTTGTTGGGGTGTAAAGCATCACCTTTTAGGGGCTGGAAATGGAAGACTCCACATGGAGACACCGGAAATGGAATTGGAATCTTGGAAGTTTATATATTTGAATATGTTGGATCATCAAGTTCAATATATTCCGACATATTCAAACATCATTGAAGTCTATACATTTTTTGGGGTACAAAAAGGTTGACCAACTGGGTGACAGACGTGGCTCTTTAACATTTTGGACCACAAGGACTGGCAAAATGGCTTGGGGAGTCCAGCTACTTGTCATACACTTTGGATCCAAGTACTACTTGGGGCATCGTTATATCTTCGGGGTCAAGTATAACCTTAAGAAATGTTTGAATCCAACAAAAATAAACGAACTCCAGGGATCTTCAGAGATCCATGCGCTCAATCGAGATGACATGGTTAATCTCAGAAGCTTAGATACCCAAACCAACAAAACAGCAAGCTGGTTAGTATAGATATCATAGATTTCCTATGATATCCTGATGCATAGCAAAAGACTCAACTGCTACCCATCCAAGGTTTCCCGTAGATTTTAGGCCCATATCGGTCAGCTGTTCCCGGATCCTGGCCTCGCTTCGTCATGATGTTGCTGGCATCGCCCAGAACCACACAGCCATCATCCACCGTGAGGTTCGGATCTGCCTGAGTCCAATGGCATGAGGAATATCTCGCCATATTCATATATTCTATATAATTAAAGAGGATAGGGATTGACCAACTATAACAGATGCTTGCAAGCTGGGGCCCCACAGTTGTCATGCTATTTATTTGCTATTTATTCCGTTTTGCATTAGGTACTATGTTACTATATGCACTCTTCCCATGGTGAATGGTTTTCCTCCTCAGAAGGCATGTCTTACGATAGGGGTGGGTGTGCAATGTTGTTGAAATCCTTGTTATTGTTTGTATAGTGTAACACCTCTTGAAAAACCAACGTGTTTGGGGCTGCCTCAACTGCAATTGCATCATTGTTCCACTGTTTATTGGATCGCAATTGAACAGAATAAAGCCTGAAGCAACCCCAAAAAGGTTTCAGATACGTTTTCTTGGCATTTTGTTGATATCTCAGGACTTTTCCACTTTTTCAGTCGGGTTTTCCTCAGCTCCTCCAGCACTTTCCACGCCATTGCCAATCTTAGATACCCTGCAATTTTTAGCCGGTCTGTATATGTATCATTATATATCCCCATTAAAAGCAACAAACAGTTAGTATAGATGGTTCATTGTATATCCCTAATAGGCATATATATATATATATATATGTATATTCATAATTTGTATTTACATGTATTTACATATACGCAACTTTTGCTGGGTAGTCTATATCCCCAGATTAGTATACATCATTATACATCCCTTGTTCCCTTCTTTCAACCCCATAAATCCATATAAATCCTAATTATAGTGATACCATATCTCCAATCCTCATCCTACATTTTCCATCCAATCGCATCCGAAGGGGTGAATTCTAGATACCTCAAACTACTTGAGAGTATCATTTCCCCAACCAACCACCCATCCACGGTTTCCACCACGGTGCCCTCCAGTCCCCGGTGGCTACGCGCAGGGCGTTCACCAAGTTCCGCTCCGTCGGCGCGGCACGGTGCTGCAGCTTGAGGCAGGTGACCAGCGAAGGGTTCACCGTCAGCACCTGCGTGACGCACAAAGGGTGGAGCGGTTCAAGCTGAAGTTCGACGTGGTTCGAAGTGGTTGTAATTCTTGGGATTTCTAAATGATGATCTATGATGATCTATGATTATAGAATTTGAAATTGCATGATCTATGATAATCGTGATGGATTTCTGGGAATTTGATGATCTATGTGATCTATGATGATGGTTTGGACATATGTCCAAGTTGAATCCCAATTCAAGGAGGATGTCAGCCAGATGCTGTGATTGCAACATCTGAAGGGGGTGAAGGGGGGTGGAATCCAATGATGGACCCCTGGCGAACTCATAAGCTAGAAGCCAACCCAAAATTGGAAAGTCATAAGCAGCCAGAAATAGTGGGAATTTCCAACTTGGAAGTGATGCCAAAATTTCAAAAGCCATCCAACCATCCACAATGCTCTTGGTTTGCTCTAAGATGTGCACAACATGTCAAGTGCCAAACAGAAAGTGTGCAGAACCAGAGATCGAAGCACCTCAGAAGTACACAACGCATTAAAGACTGTATGGGAGTCCGAAAACTTGCGGGCCACATCATGTTCCGCTAATAGACCCTCCAAGCACCCATCAAAATTGTGTTTTACCCTATAATTTCAGTACTTTTACATATTTTTACCTTTTTTTTATAGATATTTGGAGGGTCTAAGTCTAGGTAAACATGGACAGAAATGGATGAATTCTCGAGCCAGGACCAGCCTCGCCACCAGGATAAACGAAGGACAAGGCATGACACCGATGCTCACCTCACACCGGGTGCACCAGGCTTTACTTCATGTCGAGGCATATAGAGCTCATCAGAAATGATCCTGAAGTATATGAACGATTATGAACGTAAAACCCATGATAAACCCACTTCTTCAAGACTTGGTTTGAGGATGTTTGAGGTTTTGAGTGAACATGTTGTTATGGTTGGAATCCCATGGAATCCCCGTTTCATGGCAACATGGCCAGCGTTTGCTCCAACTCTTGCGGGGCACACCTTTGGGACATCCATCTCCCAGAAAGTCCCTCCCAAAAAAGGCGAAACATCCAAGCGTTTCGCTGCAGTCCAAAACAATTGAAAACACACACCACACCTTACCAGAAGAAATGTCTTCTGAGCCTCTTCCGACTGATTAAAGCTTCTAGTCACCACCTACTTGACCAAAGCTCCCATGGGTATCGCCCGCCCGGTCTCGAACTTCAGCCTAGCATGGCCCAGCCACTTTTGGAACACCAGAGCTGAGAGATACAGCAGCGCGGAATCTCGTATTGTCCATCCCGTTTCTTGTCGTCTGCCACCACGTCTCTGGGAGAACCACCCATCCTGACAGAGAGCTGAGCTGGGGATGCATCAGAGTTTACCGTCCCATGGTGAACACCATCAATCATTGAAATTGCTAGTAAATAGATGGACAATTATATCCAAATATGCAATTCTACAGAGGTTTTGATGACTTTTGATATGTTTTGATTTTTGATCGATAGCAAACATCCCACCACAACATCCCAAAATTCAATGGCTTTCAAAATAGATCTTTTCTACATCCTACCATCCATCCAAAGGTGGAAACTTGGACACAATTTTTTGTTGCAGGGATGCAACATGCAGGACAGGATTCCGATGGCAACTCCCAAGTTTAGGGGAACAAAAAACAAGCTGGCGCGATGATGCGATCCAGAAGATATTCAATGGATTTGTAAAAGGGAAAATCTAAAGGAAACAATGGCTTGCACGAGCAACTATAGGGGTTTCCTAAAGATATCCCCTTCAACCAATCAGGGAGATATTGGTCACAAGCTGACTGTAAATCTCCATGCCAGTTGGTCTTTCACTTCCATCAGTCTTGCCTGTTACCCTTTCAGCTTCCACCTTCTTGGTATTTGTTGGTTAGCCAATCACCAATCCCATTTTGTAGGTTGAGACGTTGGTAATCAACGATTGGCAACCCAGAAACCATCACATTTTCCTGTCTTATTTTAGATTTGTTTAGGCACATTCCCAAAAAAATCATTACAATCAGGGTTGCTTATAAACGTCTATTGGCCCACTTCTTTGTAACTTCCAGCCACTGTACTTTGAAACCCATCTCACTTTGGGAGTTAGTAGTTCATCCCATTCCGATCCCATCAGGAATCACCATTGGTTCTGACCTCCGCAAGGTTGTTGGTTACTAGGCAGCCTGGCGTTACAGCCCAGTAGTACAATCCCATAGGGTTTTCTCCAGAAATTGTGGTTGCATCAAATTATGGGCCATGTAGAGTACAGCATTGACAACGTCTGTCCTCATGAAATGCATTGAAAAATCACAGATGACCATAGTTTTCCCATGTAAATAACCCTTTTGGGGACAGGAGAACCACCCAAAAATCTGCGGCTTAATTCCCCCGTGGAGAGTCATCCCACTTATGCAAGGTGGTTAATTCAACCCTGGTTACACTAAGTGCCCGATGTGGGGTGGATTATGCCTACTTAATGAACTATGATCATCCACAACATATTGGCTAGTTAGTACTTCTTATCACAAGATGGTTGTTATGAAGTAACACATCACCAAAAAAATGTGGATGGTTGTTACAACAACAGTTCCACCTTGTTTATAATGACCATTATTGATGGTCCCATTCTGGTGTTACTTATATACTTATATCAGTTTTATTATTATTACTATTACTATTAACCATTAATAGCAATTTTATTGATACACCATGTCTACTATTATAACCTGTTAATGGTGAATTATCATGCTTATCAAATGTTATTAATGGTTACTATTAATGATTGGTATAGTTGTTATTACCATAGAATTAACCATTGTTACTCCCAGCGAGTCTCGGCACGAAGACCCAAAAAGTCCCCGGCAGCGGTGGCGGCGCCGCCGCAATCAGCGCCGGCGCCGGGCCGGCGCTTGGCGCCGCAGCGCGCCGGGCGCGGGCCACGGCTGGTGCCAAACGCCGATACCTTGGGGGGAGGGAGACGTCCCCGGGGATCGTTGGGAAACCTGGAAAAAAAGAAGTCCCAAAAGGCTCCAGAAGTGTTGACCTACAGATTACACTATTTGTTTAACTTCTCTTTGTCAATTATTGAACTAGATTTTGGGAATTTGGGCCATTTTGAAAGGAACATATCGGTGAAGATATGTATTATTATATAATATTATATAGAGATATGTGTATAGAAGGCTTGCAGAGGTAATGAATATACAACTATGAATCATAAAGCAAGCATGTCTAGAATCTAGGATGGTTTTTGGAGGAGACTACAATAGCATGCACATCCTGTTTGTGAATACAATGCCATTTGATTCCTGATCACTGTCATTATATTGCGGATACAATTACAAACAAATGAAGCGAGGCATAAATACGGTATACGGTATACCTCCCTAGCACAACGAATATTATAGAGGCCATTGATATAGTGGGTATCCAGTAGACAGTAATCTGATGCAATCTGAATGTTCTTTAAAGGATGGGGACCCTCTCTATGCCAAATAGAAGCCATTTCTTTCTGTGCCCAAGCACCCAAACAATGGCAACGTCCAAAATCCATGATTGGCCATTCTACAGCCCAGCTGATATCTACACATGTCTCAAAATCCGGGATGGACATGTCAACTCCTAATCCCCCAAAACCCTCTCCTTGCACTGAAAGATCTGAACCAGAACTCATATTGATGGATTCTAGATGTGTGTGGTAACTGCTTTCTCTCACCATCAAGTTCTTGGTTGGGGGATACCCCAAACTTGTGCTTCATCCAAGAAACTGATGATATCTGATAAATGGGATTTGGGGGTCCCAAATTCTGGGACAACCCGAACCCTATGTCAATCCCCTGGCCCTCCTCTCCCAAGATTTCTTTAGCAAGGCGCACATGGTGACCATGGAGTACATCGATGATTTTGGAGGTGAACTCGGCTTGTTGCCCCAAATTGGCCTCTTCAGAACTGGGTGAAAGGATGGAACTCTGGAGAGTTGTGGCCATGGAATGCCATGGCAAACGTTCAACCCTCCAAGATGTTCCAAATTCATCTACTTCCATCCAATTTCTTTACCCTCTGGTAAACTAACATAACTACTGAAAATCACCATTTTTCATGGTTAAATCAACTATAAATGGCCATTTGCAATAGCTATGTTAAATTACCAGAGGGTAGTTGACCTTAGGGTTGCAGCATGTTGCAGCCCCAGTTTTCTTACCACTTGGGTTTGGCTCACCACACAGCAGCCTCGATGCAGGGAACCTCATGCGTGCGGCAGGCTCTCACGACCGCTCCTGGGTGGTGGGTGATGCAGCAGCTTGGAGAGCAACATCCCAAGTGACTGAGGAAAATCAAGCAGTAGCATAGGGATTTCCATAGATAGAGTAGAGTACAAGTCGGTCAAGACACGATTGCAATTTCTCACTTCAATATACATTATAGTGTAATCCCACCATTTCAAATCATCTCAGTTCATAGATTGTGATTATCTCCAATCGATAAAGGATAGATTTGGATACCCCCCAAACTGATCTTCAACCAACAGCATTTTCAAACTCTCCTCAAATGAGGGGGTATGGGGTAGAGGCCATTTCTGACGGTACGAGTAACATCCTTTATTTGATGGTGAATCAGCAGCCATCATGTATGGGACATCCATGCAACTGGAGCAGCAACTACTGCAAGGCCAATTTTGGGGGATGTGTGAAGTATCGAGAAGTATTTCCACCTTGAAAATTTAGGGTAAAATCCCAACATCACAAAAGCTGACTTCTGACACCAAAAAAAACATCTTCCAAACCCATTCATGTACGAAACCCATGGATAAACCCCAACTCAATCCATGTGTACTCATATGCATACAATCAGATTAATAAACCCTTCACACATCCAAAAAAGATGTGAAATCCACATTCTTGGAATATTCCCACATAAAGAAAACACATGATCTCTATCATTCGAATTTACCCAGTCCTTTTTTGCTGCTGATTTCGAGCCCTGGGAGGTCCCCAACTTCCATCGAAGCAACGACTCTCTTCTGGTGTCATGTCTTTGACAGCACCAAGGAAGAAAACCAGCGATCTTTTGTTTGTCTCACCTGAAGCTTCTACACAGCGGAAGAGGGATTTGAAATTTCGATGTCATGGAGTGATAGTGGCTGATGCCTGATGAGAAAAATGAACAAACAGGAGGAAATGGAATAATTTTGAATAATGTTGGTGATACCTGGGTAGAAATGAGGATAGAAAAAGGCATTATATAAACTGGGTACAACTGTACAAACCAAGACCAACCAAAATGGGAATATCAGCCGACAATATCCCACAAGCATGTTGCTAGTCTCGGATACCCTGCAAAAAAAAAACTTTTTAGCAAGGTACTCTATATTCATATATCATTCCATATCATTCCATCAATTTATGGCAAACAAGAACACCCCAAGGTACTGAGTTACTGTACCAGCATCTGCTGAAGTTTGAAAAGAGGAGATCCATTCAGCATCAGTCAGTTTTCATTGATTCATGAAAATCACACGTTCGCTCATCAGTTCATGTAAGAAATTGAAAGAGTACATGTGTTTGACATATCTCGCTAAAAATTGACCTATTCACCTACCGAACCCAGACACCATCCAGTAATTCAGCTGGCGTGCTGTATGTATCCATTGATGATTTTCCCATTGGAAATGGGTATTCCCCGTTGCCATGTGGCTTTGTCTCAAAATGATCAAAATGTGGGATGCCTAAAAATCACCGTTTGAATGGGAAACTCATTTGGGATTCTCTGACATTCTCCGACGATAGGGCACCCCCAAATCTGACGGTTCATCATCATATTTCCCATTATCCATGCAAGTATCTTCTTTTTTTTGTGGGTGTACCCTGCAGTGTCAGCAACATTCCTTTGACTTTGTTGAACCATGAGATGTTGGCGTACCATGCATCATGGCCCCTCCATCGCTGAGAAAACATCGCTACCGCACCTGCGTCGCTTCGCAGATCTTCGTCGTAGAGCCCGAGGCTCTGTGGATAGGTCTGCGGGCCATGAACAGTGCGCTGGGTGCCCCTGAAGACTCACTGAGTTTCAACCCCAGAAATTGTGGATTTGATGGTTTGGAAGATGATTTTCTGGTGTTCAAAGTCATCGTTTTGGGCTCCATCTTAAACTTCAGCAAGGGTTTGAAAGAACCAACATGGACGATGTCACCAAGCATGTGAAACTTGCAAAACACATGTCTTTCTTGCCCCAACAAACAATGGTATGGGTCCACCTGAAACAATGGATACACACTGGCTGCTCAAAATTCTCGCAGTCCAACAGATTCAAGCTCATGTTGGCAGCCACGAGCAAAACCATCCAGAAAACAATAGAACATCATCACACTTTCCAAAACATACCTCCCGTAAACTAACCTAAAGTAGATGTGGAACATCCACCATTTGTAGATCATCTTCCAAGGGAAATCCTGTTTTTTCCACATCCATCTTAGTTTTACCCCCGGGTCAGAAGCAAAACCAATGATCTTACCAAACCTCCAGCTACTTCCAGCCTCATGGAGTAAGACCACTGAAGTGGGACCAGCTCTGGAAAATCTGGCCACCTCAATGGCGAATGGCCCACAGGTCTTCCCCCAGCGATGTCCATTTTCGAACGAGCAAACTCCGCTCCAAAGCAACCGGATTGGAATTGCACACGGGCGTCTACCCAAATTCTACCCAATTCCCGCTCCTTTGCGGACATTTCGAAATGTGTCAAAGTTCCAATGTTGCAAAGTTCCAATGTTGCAAGATGCTGCAGGATGTTGCAAGCTAGCATAGCAGCATATCACGTGGGTTTCTTATTCTAACATATTGTAATAACATGTAATAACACTATTCACAAACTTGAAATGTTGGCGCCCAACTCTTGTGATATCTTGTGATCCTTTTCCTTGCTAACCATCATCCGACATCGCCGACAGAGCGCCGCATCATCAATGTGTCCGCCCAGAAATCGCTCCCGGTCTGGAGCAGAAATCTTCAGTCCTGGACAAAAAGTAGGGGCTGCTTGATTATTTTGGGCTCAGCGAAGTTCCGGATTTTAACCATCAAATATGTGGGATTTAAGTAACAACAACAATTTTAACCAAGATCAAATTGGGATTTAAGAACACAAATGCTGCTTGAACCCACAAAAACAGAATTAACTAAGAGCAGGATCAATTTCATCAGTCACCAACAAAACTAGGGATTCAACATCAGGTATTGCCCAATGTGTTCCTCAATGAACATCACCATTGTTTCAAAACCTTTTATACCACCTTTTATGAGGAAATGGTGAACAAATTTACCTCTCAAAATGACAACATGTCTGGGTCCACTGAAACCCACTAGGTGTCACTATACTATACATCATTCGTTTTTTTGGAACCAAGATTGAGCCAGGTCAATAGAGGTGAACCTTTTGAACGGGCACCAACGAGCAGTCTCGGACTTTTGCTTCACTTGGATTGGTCTAAAGAAAACATGTAAGAAATGAAGTAAGAAATACTAAGACTAAAGAAAACATGTAAGAAATCATGTTCTTTTCTTCACATTTCCCGCAGATTCCCTTCATCCCATCCAGGGATAGCAATAGCTTCCAGTCCCACCTGGAACTGCTGAACCCTCCAACGCTCGCTGGAGCACCATGATGAGATGATACTCCGAAGGCACGGGACAACTGGCCACGAAGCGAGGAGTCATGTGCAGGGCGCGGTAGTCCTCGAAGATAAACCTGGGAGGCTGGATGGTGCACATGTTTATATAAATGTTTGCAGCATAAGTATAAGTGTAACTTAAGTGTATGGTAAATTTGCTGATCTGAATAATCTCTATGATTCTGTATGTATACTGTATTAGTATATAATATAAATATATATATATATATAATTTACGCAGACTGTATAGACAAGTTTGGGTGATCCAACTGTCCCTTGGATTCCAATGACCATAATACTGTATGGTTATCCCGCTTTCCCATCGGGATTGGAGTGCAGGATACCCTGACCAGATTGACCAGTCATGTCGAGTGGGCTTGGATTCTATAGATCACTGTATATAAGTCTAAACATTATTCTGGAATTTGGGGCAATCAGTGGTGAGTCACGTCACAAGTGGCTGCTCCTGAAAGGTAGACAGGGACCCTGAACCCATGGATTTCCAAATAAAGAAAAACTTGGCTGATTGGTGGTCTTGTGGTCTTGACCGTCTCGACTTATCCCCAATTTTTGTCTGAGCTCTTTTCGCTGCAGTCCACCCACATACTTGCTAGACTTCAATCTCCATTTTTTTGTTGGCAATATCCGTTTCGACGTTTGAACTTTCGTTCTGTTGAGAATAACCTCCAGGTTTATTGATTTGATCCCCACAATGCCATATGTTTGTGGTAATTTGTCCATCCTTTCTCGGCAAAACACCAATTTCTGTTGGCAAATTCGTCTTTTTTGCTCATTTCTGGATATTCCCATTGTCCAGTCAATTCCCCATTTCATGGAATTCCCTGTTACTTTCTGTGTGTATCAAATGGATTGAATCAATAAAACAATGACGTACAGGAGAACTATCAATGATGTTTACCGCAAAGGGTTCACCGGATAGAAACTTTGAACAAGTCTCAATATTCCAAACTGTTGGTTGGCAAAAGGCCCAGGGAAAAAAACAGATGTTTTCTTGGTCAATTTGTGTGCCAAAGGGCACAATCTCATGGATATCATCCCAGGCAAGCCCTCGCCCCCGCCACAGCGCAGCGGTTGCGATTCGGGCCTCGAACATGCCCCGAATGAAGGCCCAAAGAAGACTAGAAAAGTTGAATTTGGTGAATTTGATGAGGTTCCTCTGCTTAACCATTAATGGTGATGTGGCAGTGAGGTCATTATGCTTATGTATATGTATATATATATATACATAATCATATTGTACATCTATCATGATATACAAATATATATATATATACATACAATATATTACAATATAATCATATATCTTACATAAATCACCAAAACCAAAATGATTTGAGTTCCCAAAAATATACACCACCAGAGATCGGTTTGCCTTCCAAAGCGTACCAAGTTTTCACATGATGGATCCCACTAACTCTGAACGATCATATCCAGGATGAATCCAATCCAAATAGCCTAAAGCAATTTGCTCTCCAAGTTAACCGACATAGAAACACGAAAACGTCAAGAAAGCAACGGAAATCAACGAATGTAGATCCTTTCCGAACAGGAAACAACAATGGAGCTCCATTGGAGCTCCATTGATTTTTGTAGCTTTACTTCAGGGTAGTAGATGGTAATAGTTTGTAACTATGGACTATGGTTCATGTATACCTTGTAATAATATGTATGATATGACTTATGTATACATGTACAACCATATAAACGATATAGCTCAATCACGCGCTCAAAAAAAACTCATGTAAGCAAGTAATATAACTCAGAAAGTAATAGAACCAATACAACTAGTGGTTGACTGGAGGGTACCTCTCCATTTGGGGTCCTGTCAAACGCCAAGGCTCCAAGGCGTCTCGACGGGCCACGTGCGTAGTGGTGGCTTTGAAGGTTTCTGGGGTTAGCTCGCCTGGTGACGATGGAAACCAATAAAGAGTCAGATTTTATCGGGATTTTATAGGGATAAGACCATCAACAAGGACTTGAGTGACTTAGGCATCTAACATTTGGGTACCCTCCAACAACCAAACAATGGCTGGACAAGCCCTTAGAGGATTTTCACAGGTGTAAACCTCCAGCTTTAAGGGGATGTTCAATTGGCATGTTTGATTACCGGACGGTCACATGTTGGGTAATAGTTATAGTTGGTCAATATGTGGGAAAAGTATGAATATGGGTGAAATATGAACACTAGCGGAGGACTATACAGCATAGGTACATATCAATGGTGCTGATGGTGCAATTCGCCCAACAATTTTGAGAGGCCATAAATATGGAATTCAATGGTTGTTTCCCATCAGGAAAATGATCTACACATGATGGGGGGGTTTCATACCTTGTAGGTGGAATTAAGCGGCAAAAATAAGCGCCTCACAACAATGAATGATTATGGAAATGGGTCTTCAAATTAATGTAGGGTATACCATTCCATCAACCTCATTTTGGACAAAACCTTGTTAGAGAAGGAGGTGGCAATGGAAGAAAATGTTGTAATCAGTACTTGCTGTGGAAAAACACATCAGCCATACCGATTGATTTTGTTGTTGAAATGTCCATACAGTAAATTGTAAGTAATAATGCATATGGATTCAAATTTGGATGCTAATAACTTATTGATAACCACTACAGAATACTAGAGCTGTTACCGTCTGGTGATCTGACATAGCTCTGAACAGGCACCATTTTTTGTAGGGAAATCACGAAAAAAAATGCTAAGGTCCACAGCAATCTCTGAAATTACCAGAGGGTATGCATGCCATGAATATCCAATTAGATCCTCATTAATATGCCATTAAACCACCACTTTGACTGGTTAAATCAACAATGTCCATTTTCAGGTTCAAATTATCGAAGCTGGTCATATCTATACAATAAAATATCGCATCATTATGTCCCATGAAATTATATGTTTCATGGTCAAATCGCCAATTTCCATGTCCATTCCATCCAATTATACAATATACCATTCTCTCCCAATCATACTACCATCATTTTCCCCTATTATATATACCCTACGGTAATCAATCGTAGCAATGGGAAATCCCCGAACATAATGGGAACCTCATCGAACTATAAGTCGGCTGTCTCCCAGCTTGCCACGTGTGATGCCACCGGAGGGTATATAATAATCTGTTATCATTGTGTATATAAACATGGTGATAATCCTCTAATCATTCTGGTCATGGTTATCATTATCATCAAGACCCTTCGAACACGTCCCAAATGGGTATCATTGTCGCTTTCCAAAGATCCCAAGGTCCCCCTAGGGTCCTGGCCTGGTGCCGTCAGCACAAAGACCAGCTTCCCACCACTCGGCACTGCAGGCACCGCAGGTATCGCAGTCGCTGGTGGCGCGGCCGGCGCAGGTGGACGGCTCGGCAATGCAGGCCCTGGGGGTTGGCAGCTTTCAATGGTGCGGAGTTGAAATCCTATCTAGACCTCATATATCCTCATATACATTTTTTGGGCAAAGTCAAAATCCGTCGTCGTTCTGTAAACATGTTTCAGGAATCTTTCTCCAGTTCCGTTTGACAGGATAAGAACATAAAATGAAGTGGTCATACAAATACAAATACATAAATGCTATAATTATATTATATAGTTGCAAGGTATACTACATTCATTTCATATAACATAATATATAGTTTTATAAAAAATATACAAGTAATATATATATATATATATAGAGATTTCATACTTCAGACATTTCTCAGTCCACTTCAACCTCATCCCTATCCCACCTGCTTTTGGCGCAGGTCCCACGTTCTTTCGGAAGACCAGCGCACTGCCCGGGGGCGCAGTCGGCGCAGCGTTGGCAGCGCTGGGCGTCACCAGCGCAGCCCAGGATTTTGAGGTGCAGAGACGTTGCAATTCCTGGCAGCCACCATAGGTGGAACACCTAAAAAGAATGGCTATAGAATGGGGATGTAATATATACATATATTGTATAAGATTATGTATATATATAATATATATTATACAGTACATATAGTTATATTACTATAATTGTACCTATGTATATCAATGGATACATGTATATGTATATACATATATATATATATATGATTATATATGTATGTACAATGGGAGAATAGATGGGAAATGGTGGTCGAACTTTCATAGCAGCCCTCGAAATTCGAATTGGATCAGAACTCTTGCACACTACCCTGTATTGGATTGGCTGGCTAGTCAAGATGACCGCACGACATTTACGCACCTTAGTCCATACCAGTCAATGAAAACTGGGCAACTTTGACGTAGTAAATGACACGCCTACTGCACATAAACCACCATGTGCAGGGGGGTGGATTGAAGTCATCATACATGCCTAAAAAGCAGCAAGAACCCCTCTCAAAAAAACAATGCTAACGGCAAGTTAACGGTTTAACCTATGATTTCCTATTGAAAATGGCCATGTAATTTGTGACACATCGACGGAGTAAGTAGGGCCAAGTCCCACCTGCTCTTGCTGCTTCAGTTTTTGCGCCAGCTCGTAGTCTTCACTCTCCACCGCGCGCCTGGAGGCGTCCCAGATGCGATTCGTCTGCATTTCAGTTGATCTTGTCCTCCCTAACTTTGGGATGTCTCCAATTCACCAATCTTGGTTCATAGTTATCGTGCCAATGATCTTAAATCTTATAGCTATAATCTTGTGGTAATCCACCAATCTTTATCGGCCAATCAGCAGCAATTTATTGGGATGTCCCATTCATGTTAATATTGGCTGACAGATATCCCAATACGAACCAGTTATTAATTCAACAATTCATGTTAGATTAATAACTAGTAATCAATATCAATTCATACTGGCACCAGAAATCAGGAGCTACGCCCAATTGTTCTGCCAGGGAACAGCTTCGACTCCGCCAGGGCTTGCAGCTGCAAGTGAAGTTCCAGTTGGGCTGCTTGACCTGGCGTGGCTGGGATAGTTTTCCATAGAAATCTATATGGAAAACTGGATAAACATGGCTGAAACTGGACCATTTCTGTTGCTTGGTGCATGTTGCTTCGATTTGTTCGATGTTTTCGTTGGTGTCTGAGACACGACCGTGTAGGGAACAACACCAGGAAAATGAATAAGCGCTGGCAAATCCTCAACAAAACACGCATCTAGCTCCAAATTCGACCTGGCACCTCCGATTTAAATCCATTTGGATCTTTAATTTCTATAACGCTGTTCAAGCTTGGATCCGGATATGGTATGGATATGGTATGGATATGGTATGGCTATGGATATGGATCATTTCACCCAAGAGTACCCTGGTATCAACTTGCCGGAGGGTCCAACCGAATGGCAAATTTTGATGCCAGGAAGTACCAAATCTGGAGGCGTTCGCCTTTAACTTTGCCCCCAAACATGGGGCAACCATCCAACTTCAGGGAGGTCTTGGAAGACAACTGCCCCATATAGATTTGATATCTGATATATTATATAGAACCACTAAATGTGGTGACTTTGTTAATGTTCTCCAGGTCCATCCAGATTTACTCTAGTTGGGGACTATTCTTGACGACAATTCCTTACTTTGCCAGGTGAAGACGCCACAAACACGAGTATCATGAGTCATGAATGCCCCGTCATTATATGGTCAAGGCTGGCTGTCTACATGGATGTGGATCAAAACCAGCAATTTGGTAAACATCAAAATGGTTGGAAAATACATGCTCATTGCCCCAATGCACCTGAATTTGGTATCAAAGGTTTTGACATGTTTTGACCCATCCCCATGTCAAATGATATAATATGATATAATGTTTGATTCCCTGACAGGCCTTTCTCACGTTCACTCTGCTTCGAGGAACTCGTGGCACTTTTCGCCTATGTGCTTCTCGGATGCATGGAAATGTGTCGCGAGCAATCGTCAGATGCTGTATGATGTCAGGGCACGAATCAAGTACCACAACAGTCCATGTGACTTGTGGAGACTTATGGTATCTTACATGGTTGCTGAATATTGACAGGATGGCAAAATCACGTACTACACCCTCAACAAGAAAAACATAGAGAACAACGAAACCGATTTCAACAATTGGTGGTTTCCTAAAATGGAGGTACCCAAAAATGGATGATTTATAATGGAAAATCCTATGAAAATGGATGATTTGGGGGTACCCCTATTTTAGGAAACCTCCAATTCTTAACCTGATCAACAAACTGTGTGTGTACACTACTTGGGGATCCAGCCAAGACAAAGAGCCGAGCCAAGTCGAGTTGGCATTCCCAACTAGATCTTTGATCTTTTTTAGACTTAGCAACTGGTTGATTGCCGGCGTTTCACTCATTATACTCGTAGTTAGGGAGCTTACCAGCCAGGGTAAGTGATAACTCACTGTTCCTGAGATGCTCATCCAAGCATGGAAAGACAACTCATTTAAGGCATCAAACCAGCCGTCATTTATGGCTTGGTTGCACAGGCACACAAAATTCCATGCCTGTCAAAATTCTGGCATGTTTGCCGTGGCCTTTGGGATGTCTTTACCTACCCATGAAATTTCAAAAAAAACATTGGGAAATGTCATCCCCACCATTGCTACAAGAAAAAAAATCTGAGATCATCAGGATCTGTGGTGTATTCTGGATGACTTGTTTCAGAGATTTGATGACCACTCAAGTCATCGAATGACTATCGAATACGTATCATTACCAAAAACGTTTGAATTAATGATTGTGAAATAGCAAGTGACTTGACTTAGAGTATGGATGATTACGGTTGTAACACTGTTATATGGCTATGGGTCAAAACCCTGGTACCTAGTGAACATCAAAATAGCTGGCCCCATAATGCTCATGAACGCTATCTGGTGAGCCCCTGGCCTTGGCTTTGGCCTTTGGAAGCGCCTGGGAGGCCTGGGAAGCCTCGTCACTCTGCTTGCGGGCAGCCTGGCTGTTGAGCGAGTCATCCTGTGAATATGACGTGGTGAAACTAATAATATCATCATACTACCACTGATAGTAAGAATATATATATATATATAACACTTATATATAATCATAAACATATTAACAATACATAACAATGCTACACTAATGATACTACTACTAAACATGCAAATAATAACAAAAATGATATACAATAAATTACTTGATAATGTGAACAGCAACCAGCAAAGAACATGCTGGAGACGTTTTGACTCCGAGAATCTAAGACAATCATGCAGTTCTTAAAAAGAAAAAGACATCATCTGATGGTGATCTCTACCACTGGATTATCAAAGAACAACTCAGGAAACTTTCGACATTTTGGAGAATCATTGTTCCCTGCAAAGAGATTTAAATTAAACAGACAAAATGCAGTATATGCAAAGACATATCAACACATAAACAGATAACGTTGCATAAAATCTCTTTGATCAATTTTGTTCCCTAATTGGAGATATTGTTGGCAAATGTTGACCATCAAGGACAAGTCGCACAAGTCCCACTGGGGCATGAAGTTGGTGTTTTTGTTAAGTATTCATCATAATAGAGGCCAGCCATGAGGTCGCGAAAACATGTTATCCGCCTGGATTACGAGGGAGGGGGGTGTTTGCTTTAGCCGATATTGGTCTAAACAAGGGTAGGCATAAATAAATAGGTTACTTCATATCCCAAACAATCTGTACCACCTACCTTTCAAACATAAACAAGTTATAAGAGGTTCATATGCACAACATACCATGGCCCATCGCGTGCGACTAAGATGTTTCATCCCAGCTGGGTGCAGTTGAGGTTCTTAATGGGTATAACTATGGTTAAACTATAATGGTGAGAAACCCCTACAACCATGGTTATATATCTACTCTAAACTGGAATATCTATCATTATATATCTACACTACATATATATATATATATATACACGCTAAACTGGAACTGCACTTCTAAGTAGTTGGACCACCGCCCACAGATGGCCGTGGCATTTTTGCTGATTTTTGGTCGTTTTGCATGGGTTTTTACAGCATTTTTGTGTTTCTCGCCGTGCCAATAGCCCGTTTTTATCGTGTTTTCTACCTGTTTTTGTACGTTTTTGTTGATTTCTTTATANATGGGTTTTTACAGCATTTTTGTGTTTCTCGCCGTGCCAATAGCCCGTTTTTATCGTGTTTTCTACCTGTTTTTGTACGTTTTTGTTGATTTCTTTATATGTTTTTAATGTTTTTTGTATGAGGTGGGGTGCGGGG
>BGPT01000910.1:0-24906 GCA_003297045.1 Symbiodinium sp. clade C Y103 | reverse complement strand
ATGATGATGATGATGATGATGATGATGATGATGATGATGATGATGATGATCTTGGTTTCAAGAACTTGATGACTGAAGCCCTTAGTTGGGGGGGAAAAATGAAAGATTTTCTTCGCAGTTACAGTGGTTTCTATCATGACAATATTTTCCCCAATGTAACTACGCATAAAGCATGGGAACCTGACCTGTACCCNGTACCCCTAAAACGCCTTGTAATTGCGGGATTCACATAACATGAAAGCATTAAAAATGCTATAAAACATCACGGCCGCCTATGGGCGGTGGACCTAGTTAGTCTGGTTAGTAAGTCACCCAACTAGGTTTCTCCCACTCATAAGTAGGTTATAAACCCAGATACTAACCACTTACCCTGCTGCCCCCTTTCCCCTTCTCCAAGAAAGCCGCCTCAAAAGCATCGGTCATTGGCGACCAAACATGCCCCTTTCTCTTGGCCGATTTCCGAGGCTCCTGTCAAGTGGCAGCCCTCGTTGAACCTCCCAGCCGTTCATTGATACTCCCATCCCAATATTAAACAACCCCATTCTAGGGTCCCAAATATGTCAAATTCCTACTAGAACACGGTCTCTGGGTGGTGTTTAATATTACGGAGATGGGACTAATTACGGTAGGTTTGTGAACACTTTTGAAACTTACCAAAATCAGTGGTCTCCTGCAAACTCCGGCGGGTCAAAAACTCTGATGCCCCACTGAACATTTACTATGATCAACAGCATTGAGTTTGTTGGGTGTTCATCTGACCAATGCACTCTTTCTTAATCCAGTTGATTTCAATGTGGTACAATATCTCCAGCCAAAACGGACCATCAATCAGGGAAACTGAGGGTCATCAACTTGGGAAAACATGGCACCTCTACCAAATATCATAAATTTCAGACACAAACCTTGAATCTGCTTCTGATTCTTCTACATGGGAACCTTTCCAACTGTGACTTTGGCAGCCAAGGCGGGTCTGTATGAGGAAAGTGGGTTGCCATGTGACCGCTCCGGCTATGTTGGACGAGAGTATTCCTGTACGTGACATACATAGTATGTATTTCTATATTATCATTTTTGCGAGGTCAAAACATGATATGTGGCTTAATGGATGGCTGTGGTCATTCATCCCAGAATGGGAATTCTTATACTGGGTATATATAAATCATTAATTACACATCCCGATCCAACTTTTACCCTCTGGTAAACTAACATAGCTATGGAAAATCACTATTTTTAATGGGAAAATTCACTATTTCAATGGCCATTTTCAATAGCTATGTTAGTTTACCAGAGGGTAACCATGCGTACTGACTGGTCACCTTTGGCCATCGCAACTTCCTCGCCCCCCGCGAATCTCGCGGCTGCCTGTCGCGCAAGCTCTGCGCTGGCAGCCCGAGCACTTGCACCAGGTCTTGGTGCCTGGTCATGGTTGTTTCCCGTTCAGAAATGATCTATGTAGTCTAGATTCATGGATATTCATGGTGAGTTTTCATGAATCTGCCATATTTGTGTCACTGGAGGGGAAGTGGGGTACTACTCTCTGGTAACATAGCCATGGTTTTATCGTATTGTTCAATAGGTAACGCGTGGGTAATTGTCCATGGCTTTGTTGAATTGCCGAAGGGTACGTGTACTAAGCATATTCTTACCACTTATAAACATGTGTATGATTGTATATATATGTATACAGACATAATCATATACATATACATACATATATATATATATGTATATGTATATGTATATACATATATATATATATATATGTATAATATGTATAGTATATTAATGTATATGTATGTCTAATATCCCCAGTTATATATGGGTTGTATGTGAATATATGTCCGAAATGGTGATTGAAGCATCAAACATATGGGTATAGGAATTATGGAACCAAGCCACATCTCCAGTCCCTGGATTTGTCTCATCAGCCATGGGCCATGGGCAATTGTGGACATAATAGTAGGGTAACAAGGGGATAACTCAGCCACCAAGGAGATGCATGGAGATACAACTTATATCATGAGTGGTTCCCAGCACCACGCTTAACATGACGCCGTTGTGAAGATTCGAACAACCGAATGAGAATGTACCTTACCAACCAAGGATTGGGGCACCAACCTAGTGGACTGAGTACCATATTCAGTAAAGACTCACTCATGGGATTGACTAGTAGTTGTTTCAACCCGTTCCAAACCAATGCTCCGCAACTACATAGGGCTGCTCATTCTTGGTAGGGATGGGAAAGTAATAAGAGCAATATCAAGGAGGACCACAACACCAGCAGCAACAACAAATGTAAAAAGGACAAGAACAATCACTGGAGCAGAAACAACTCCAACTGGATTGTGAAGCCAGTGAGCTGTTTTTTCAGGGCATAGACCCCAGAAATCTCCTTGCGGATTCAGATCCCGGTTTGTTTCCTCGATACTTTCACGACTGGACTCAACCAATACACAAGGAAAAACCTGGCAAAAATGCATCATCACGAGGTTTGGTTGATATTCTTTTGAAACAAAAACAAACAACTCCTCCAAGTTTGGCACCTGAGTGAATCTCCAGCCATTTGATCATCAAAGTCCTCATTAAATTGCCATACAAATTGGTAGCCATACATCGCCAATCTCAAATGCAAATCGTGTTTCGAGATTTGGTTTATACAGACCAATTTATATCCTATATATATATTATACATACCTATATATGTATATATATCAAATATTAATGTGCGTATACTAACTGAGACTAATAGTTATTAATAGTCGTCATCTCGATCATTAACATCTTCAATGGGTAAATCACTATAAATAGGTAGATCACTATAAATCACTAATTTACCAAGATATATTAACAATTATCAACATACCTTGACGTTTTTACACATCAGTTCTATCAGCCATCCAAGGTTCCCGCCTCCACTGGGGCAGCGGATGCACTCCGCCGGGAACGGGCGGCCCCCTATCATGCTATGGCGATCAAGTCACGCAGCCCAATGATGTGTACAGGTCTACCTGTAATATGTTTATGTATATATATATATATGTATGTACATTTTTTCCTCAGGCACACGGATGTATATACATATACATATATGTAATACATATCATTATACATACATATAATATGTATTAATATGTGTATATATAATTTCTGGCTGAATCATAGTTCACACACCTGAAAAGAAATATGCCCATTTGGGGATGATTCCCCGCAATCCTCACCATCATTCCAGAATTCCATCATGACGTGAGGTCATAAAATTTCATCCAGATACAACACATATTGAGTGAGTATACCTAGACCCTCCAAATACCTCAAAAAGATGGTAAAGTATTGGAATTATGGGATAAAAAAAAAAAAAACATTATGGGTACTTGCAGGATCTAGGCCTAGGTAAATATAACATATATATATATATACTGCAAATGCATATGTTGAGATTATGACCACAGGGACAGCAACAAGTATCCGTTTGAGAGCCTCGAGAGCCTCCTCAGCTGCAGAAGCCTGGCAGGGCTTGAGGTTTCCATTCCGAAGCTGGGTTGATTATAGTAAAGTTTAGCAGGAATCACCCAGGAATTATTCTACAGTATCAGTACACACATATATATATATATATATAATCATAGTGAAATTACCAGTGGTTAATAAGTTCATGGTTCATAAGTTCATAATCGTATACATATAATTAATTATATATATAGAGGTAAGTAACTGGTAAGTATGTTTTAATACAGAATACCGTCCTGTTATGTATATATAGAGCATATCAGGGAGAAATCTCTGCCATGTCATAGAGCAACCCCTTTGAAAGATAGACTTCGATAAAATCCCACCCAAAATCTATTGGGTTTTAGTGGTGCATCATTCGTTTTCTATCCTTTTTTGGAGATTGGGAAACAAGAGGCTCAAGATATGTCAACATGCATCCACATATCAGCTGAGTCTTTACGATCTTTGTCTGCAGGCATTCTTAGCTAGATCACCAATTTGGTTGTTGACATCTCCATATTGTTTTAAGCAATCAAATATTCTGAAGGTGCATCCTGTACTATTTTGTGAGGACATGCCGAACATAATAGTTCTGGATAAATGATAATGATTCACCAGCCTGATACGTTCGACCATTTGGGGTTGCTTCCCCAATTCTGGTGACGTCGCAACGTGAGTCGCTGTAGTTGACCCAAATGTTGGCATCTATATCTCTCACCATATGGTTGACGGCTATCTATTGAACTTATATCGGAATCATCATCATCATATTCCCATCATCATATTCACATGATATTCTCAATATCTAAGTTAATCCCAGAATTCCACTACTTTTCCTTGTGGAATAAATCCACGAAGAAAAACTGTAGCTCGCCTCGTCTCGGGGTCTCAATTTGGAGCTCGCCTCCAGGGATGAAAAAAATGTCTAAGATCATTTCATTGGGGAACTCAGAGTTTTCTCTATATATCTATATCAATTTACCTGAGGGATCCTGAGGGTATATCCTGTGAAAAAGCATGTCAGGATTTATTAGGGTTTGGGTGAAGGTGGCATTTGTTGATTTGGCAAGGAACATCGGGGGGTTCGTGTCAAAGCATTTCACCGGCAGCAAGCGACCCGACCAACAACCATTGGGATTCGACCAACAAGATGCTTAGGATTTCATGATTAGCGACCGGATTATAAATGGGCCTCAAAACAGCAAAGCGTCACCACAATCTCCTGGGATTGTTTCACCAGGTATTCGCCCGAGAGTTCAGTGAATGCAGTTTTCTCAGTTCTCCTTGAGCTTGGTGCTTTCTAGATATCTTCAATTCATTCATGATAACCATGTCAATTTACGTACAAACAGCCCTATTTGGTGATTGCAATGATCATAATGATCCACTCTGTTCAATCTGTGCTGTCCATGACAACCCCAAATTGCCTCACATTTGGTACACTGCCGGGATGATGTTTCCATGCCTGAGAAACCCTTGGGAGATGTCAAAACCCCAACATGGCACCTCCTTGCCATCTGCGGTTCTTGCAGCTACAGCCCTTGGCACACGTGGTTGCATTGATTGGGGGCTCTGTAAACAAAGTCGGCATTTCTGTTTGTCATAACTTGGGATGAAAAAACATCTAGGAAAAGCACACAAACAAAATGGATATCGACTCAGTCAAGTGGCTCTTCCCTCATCCTCTCTGTACTGATACTACCACCATGTCTGCATGGATCCTGTAGCTTTTCAAGTGGGACTGTCCAAACATTCCCCAAACCCAATGGCCGATCATCATTTTGGCCTTTCAATTTAATTTTCAATATCTCTATGTTTGGACACACCCATTTCCATAATTGATCATTCAATGGACATTAAATCCCAGTCTTCGCGGATTTAATCCAAATTTGCTAGGTTTACTCTGGTTCAATCACCACGTTACCTGGTTAAATCCCTAGTTTGGATCATTTTGGATGGTTTAAACCATATATATATATATACATAGATACATGTATGTATATATATATATATATATAATATAATATAATATAATATAATATAATATAATATAATATAATATAATATAATTTAATTTAATATAATATAATATAATATAATATAATATATTATAATATAATATAATATAATATAATATAATATAATATAATATAATATAATATAATATAATATATTATAATATCATATAATATAATATAATATAATATAATATAATATAATATAGTATAATATAATATAATATAATATGATATAATTTAGTATAGTATAGTATAGTATAATATAATATAATACAATATACTATAATATAATATAATGTAATATAATATAATATAATATAAATATAATGTATAGTGTGTGTCTGAAAATGAGGTATACCCTCAACACTATCATTTCCGATCATTTTAGTATGGGGAGGCCATCAAATTCGGGGCTATCTTATATTCAGACAAAAAATGTATGTGGGGTGTGGTCATCCATCTCATATTGGGAACCCAATGGGTATACAAAAATGGTTTGATGACCATCCACCAATATGTGTATATAATCCAACTAACTTGACCATAGCACATACAGTAAATCTACGATACGATGTAAGTATGTATAGCCCAAATAAAATGCGTCTTATAACTCCCTTTATTAGCCAACCAACCTGGATAGTTTAGATGGCTCATATGAATCCATATCTTCATGACGCCACAAACACCTTTGAGCCCGTTACGGCACCGCGGTGACGGCCACCGGCGCGGCCATGGGCTGTGGAGTAGGCGGAGCCAACTGGCGACCTTGCAAGGGATTCTCGTTGTGATGATGATGATGACGATGACGATGCTGGTTGCTGAAATCATAATACTAATCTTTATTTTTGTGCATGTTTTGTGTTGATTACCATTGTTTTTTTTGCTGATTATTGCATATTGCTACTATCATATTCACTATTAGTCATCTATTGGCATTATTTCCATGTGCTATGATCACTGCATTTGTAATGATGATGGTCATTAGCATCATCATTGTAAATACAATCACCACCAAAAACGTTTTGATGGTTCTGATGCTCATTGATATTATGATATAATTTAATGGTTATTGTTATAGTATTTATCTTTATTCACTCCTAATTTTCATCATCATCATTATTGTTATTAATCATTATTCATCAATACTGCTGATAATAGTTGGTTATAGTATCATTTATTCATAACACTTACATCAATGTTATATCTTAATATATCTTAATCATGATTGATTTATTATGACTATGCTGTGCCAGTGGTGCTTCCGCCGCCATGCCGTGAACCGAGCCCCGTCCTGGCTCTCGAGGACCGGATTTTGCTGATATCGATGGACCAATCACACCTCGCCGACATATGCAGCAGCGTGGGGAAACAATATGTTTGTTTCTTTAAATGGGGTTCCCCAAAAATGGATGGTTTGTATATAGATGTTTATGGAAACTCCGGATTGAAAATGGATGATTTGAGGGTACCCCTATTTTAAAAAACCACCATATGTTTGTTTCTACCAAAAAAACAAGATACATCAAGATACACAAAAGAGGTTAAAGGTCATGTTTAATAGGAATAAATTCTATATTCTATGCATTTCTATACCTTTAATTTTTTGTGCTACCCTATTTTGTATTTTCAGAAAACCAAAATGGTGATTTGTTGCTAAATCATTCGGAGAAAATTGCATGTATTGCTAATTATTTGCTGAACATCGGGTAAACAAAATGCCTGGAAACTATTAAACTGCAAACATATGTTGACTTGACACGTGTTCATGATTCTTTATGAGTGGTTTTACCTCCAAATTGTGTACATAGTGTTCTCCAACTCTTGACTGGGGGTCAACACGTAAGGGGGTAATTCATGAATTGTGATGTGAAGAGTGAATGATCTCCAAAAATCTTCAAGAGTCAACAGATTGATTCTAGTGCAGTTTCATACATCGAAATCTGACATGGTCATGAGATGTCTTGATTGAGGCTGATAAAATTCAAACGCTCCCTTTGGGGTGGACACAGATATTGAATTCAACACAAGAAAGTAATGAGAATGAAAATGGTGACAACAATAATAACAACAACAACGTTCTTCTCTCCATCCAAAGTTTCGCCACTTTTTGCACCACTTCCAAGGCTCGTGCTGTGGGATGCTTTGGTTGGTGTAGCAATTGCGGGCTCCATGGGACGTTGACCTTGGGGTGCTGCGCAATGCAGATTCCTTACGGGGTCGGTCCAGATCTCCATGTGCCTTGTTTCGGTTGGTTGGTTGGCTGGTTGGTTGGTTCTTTGGTTCGCTAATCTCCTCCTTTTTGTATCTCTCTGTGGGAAATCACATGAGCACATACGTAAAACCACTGCTACTTTCAGTATACGTACAAGTTCGGGATGGTTCAGTCCTCATGTTCTGGGGAATCCCCCGAACGAGCTGTTGGACCAACCCAACTCCGTACCATACTTCTTTGGTCATATCCTGGGTCAGATATATGCACAACAGACCTTCAGTTCTTCTGGCAAAAAACAAATAACACCTCCCAGCATTTCCGTCCCAACAACTGCCAACTGCATACACCTAAAGAGCGGGGGGATATGTTGAAGGATGTTGAAAGATAGCTCTTACTCTCAAGTTATTCCCAAACCCGCCAGCCAACAGGATCATCAAATGTATGGTTTTCCAAGTCTTCACAGTCCACTGGCAGCGCAAGTGGGAGATAATACGGAGATAATATGAGATAATCCAATCTGTGTATATCTATATATGTATATTATATACAATATATTATCTTCTTGAGGATCCTGAGGTGTGTAAAATATATTAACACTAATAATAATATATCCCACAAAAAAATAAAATACGTACAAATATAATCAAATATACAGTATATATCATATATCATATCTATATATTTGCTCTTCAGCTATATCTAATTGATCATCCCATACAGACCATGTGCTGGTGGATGGAGAACCAAAACCATGCGCTTCCTCTGGGACCTCCAACCTGGACCTCGTCCATCAGCACTGGCCCTCCGTTTTTCGGCTCCGCGCTTCTCTCCGTCGCGGCCTGCCGGGACAGCGACCAGTGGGAGGTTTGAAGTCACCAAAAGGGATGTTGGCCAAGACACCAAGGATGTGTTCTTTGGATGTGCGATCGATAAAGTATTGTGAACTGATGTGCTGTCAAAACCCAGAACGTTCTGTCGGCACACATTGGGACTGGAATCACCAAAGCGTAGAGATGTTGGTGAACCCGATTCAACCCAAACCTATGGAAACTTCACCAGCAGAAGACCCACAAACGAGACCTGCTGGAGATCACTTCATTCATCTCCATTCTGAACATGTGTACCCCAAAAATCTGAATATTGTCCTTATGTAACGTACATTTGGAAGTTTAAACATCTGTAGCTACTTGGTTCCCACCTACTTGGATCTGAGATCAACCAGCTAACTTTCCCAGTTTGTGGACTATCTGCCAGTCACAGCCTCTAAGATCTGTCCAGGCCTTTCTCGAACTTGGTACCAAAAAAAAAACAAATGCTGCCGGGTGGATGCAATGAGTGACCTCTTTCTCTTGTCAAATCCACATTTGGTTTGCTTCAATCTGCTTATGTTCATGGTCGAGTGCGATTTTTTGCCGCTAAGATCCCCAAATCTCTATTGAAGCCACTGATTTTCTTGCTAAGTCCTCATGTTTCTCAGTCAGATATCCCCCTCTGTTTGTTGGTTTGTGTCAAGAATAGCCCCCAAACATGGACCTCTCCAACCCGCCAAGCAAGGCCTCTCTTCGGAGCACGTGAAGCAGACCTACCAAGAGATCTTATCGGATTGGTGGGCGATGTCAGCTGGCTGGCATGTTTTCACGTGTAAAAAATGATGTGGCAGCTAAGGATGGGAAGCCAACGAAACAAGAAACGGACGCAGTTATCTCTATTTCATATCAGTAGGACTTGATGTTTTGTCTTAATGTTTGGGGCTGTTTGGGGGTTGATAACCTCAAACTTGGTGACCCTACAAGGTTCACCAATTTTCCGGCCAAAGAGGTCCATAGGGCCATAGTTTGATGCGCTGCCCATAGATGTCAACCCGAATAGCAAGCCATGGTTGGTTGATCTCAAAAAAAATGAAACCTCCCCAAAATAGTGATAATTTGATATTATTCTGTTACCAAACTGGTACGAACCCAATTCAACAGCCTAGTGGGTTTAGCTTTGAAACAAATCTTCCCTGCCTGGTTCGCTGCTTTTCACCTGCATTGGTGGCTGACCATGACTGGAGAAACTGGAGTTATGTGGTGGTCAAGAGGTGAGAACTCCGCTCTTCTTTGGGCTTTTCAGTAGGAGAGGGTGGGAGAACGGGAGAACTGGATTAAACTCTACAGTAACAAAGTACGGCCAAGTAGGTGGCGGTTGACTCCTGAAAGTCTTAAGGTATACGGTATACTTCTGAACATGCCCTGATCATCCCTGATCATATTATTGATATGACTCGACCATCACATCAAAATCCTTCTTCCACCTGGTCCAACGCCATTCTGACATATCTTGGAGCTCTGCCTTGTGTGATATTATCAATGTAATATCAATGTTATAATATATATTTATCCCTTGCGATCCTTTTGCTGAGGAGTAAACGTTCGCAAATGTACCGGCGCATCCTGGGTTTTAGTGTCTATATTCCACCAGTCCATTGGCTCTCGTTCCGCCATCACCCAAATCACACAAATCATCCAGGTATGGTATAGTGACATATATAGTCATGCTACTTGGGATATACCTCAAAAGTCATCCAACCAGGCGCATTTGTGATATTCACCCAAAATGTACGTTCAAATCACCATTTTTCGATGGAAACCATTGCATCTCCATGCTGTGGGCCGCACCTTTCTCTTGAGGAGGTTTGGGCAAACGTGCACCAAATGCTGCCAACTCTTCTCTTGAAACGCTACACTCCTCCAACCTTTGCGCATCGGTTTTTGTGGAACTCCTCCGAAAACCACCGGTAGGAGCTGTAGCCATGGAAAATGGACAAAGGTAATATTCAATGCTCAATCAACATGCGTGAAATAAATTCGTCGTCACATCTGTATGGGTAAGCTGCTAGTCTAGTATCTTTCAGGCCGGAACGCCAGAAAAAAAAAAAAACGTGGCAATATGGCTTGACCTTGCTACGTCTTGATTGTCTTTATGAACCTTATGTAGTTGGTTTGGCAGTGTTTTGGTTGCTTCTGGTGATTCATATGTGGCCATGAATTAAGACCCCGATACCCTGGTGAACGCCAAAATAGCTGGTAAATGAATGTTCATCTTTCCAATTATGGGACAATATACAGGTTTCCAACCCTCCCCATATATGAATTGATACCGGATGGTTTGGAGTTGCCAGTGATTTTGTAAATCGTTTCAATTCATGATTCTTGCCGGTGGATATGTAGTCACATTGGCTGATCTGAAGTAGCCACGAACCCACCAGGATTTGCTGCTGGGCCACAGAAGCACCAAGGGCAGCGACAGCCTCTCAAAGGCCCAGGCTGCGTAGCACCAGGGGAGAACATCTCCGGGAATCCCCAAAACCATAGGTTTCAAGACTACTTTTGGTTGATTTGGGTACCCCCCAATTTGGCGTAGTGGGTCATGACCCTTCTCCCGCTGGAAATGGCTCGGAATGTCCCTGTGGATCACTGAGGCTGCCGGCGACTGGCCACTCGCCAGAAAAGCTTGTGCAATCATTTTGGCAGACACCTGACCATGATGGGATCTGAAGCAAGATGCTTTGTGAATCAATTCATTGTCCCATCTTCGGTTGAAAATGTTGGGGAAAGTTCTTTTGGAGCGATTAGCTACTCTTTTTTCCCTTGTACTTGGGCTTTGTCTCTGGGATTTTCGCACTTGAAGTTACTTCTTTCAGGTTTGTTTAGTAGGGCTGAGTAGAGTATGTGTAGAGTACGTGCAGGGTATGTACAGGGTTTATGTAGGCTTTGTTGATGGCTTGCTAGTTTTTTCTCTTTTTTCAGGCTTGTTTAGGGCATGTTTAGTATTTGTTTAGGGTGTGTATGGGGTTTGTTTAGAGTTTAGGATATGTTTAAAGTTTCTTTGGAGTTTGTTTAAGGTTGTTTGGGTTGGTTTAGGCTGTGTAGGGTTTCTGTAAGGTTCGTTTAGGATGTTTTAGGCAGGTTAATTTGTTGAAAGTTTGTTTGGGGTATGCTGGGTTTGTTTGTATATGTGTGTTGAGAAATTGCTTAGGCTTTGTTTAGAGTTTGTCGGGGGGGTCTTTGGGGGTGTTTTAAGGAGGCGTATGTTTAGGTTTCGGGTTGCAATGTAGCTCACAGAAAGGCACAAATGAGAAAAATATAAAAAGATAAACAAAAAAAGAAGCGGAAAGCAGCCAAGCAGCTTAAAGCAGAAGAAGCACAAGCAAAGGAAAGCAAAACGGAAACAAGATACGGAAAAAGAGACACAGGAGATGCAGTGGAAATGCAAATACTCACAAAGCTGAGAAGCAAACCAAGCAAAGAAGCACCATAGGAATCGCAAGAACAAACATAAACAAAACAATAGCAGAAACACTGAATAACAGCAAAAGAGAAGCACAGCAAACACACGCAGAAAAGCTCAAAGGAACAGAAGCAAAGAAACGTAAAAGCAGAGAAGCGGAAAACAAAGAAGCAAATAGGAAGCGAGATCGCAACAAAAACGTGTCCGCTCCCCATTATATATTCTGGTTGTTTCAATCCATGCCTTGTTCAAGTCAAATTCCCATTCTGCCGCCTTTGTCCAATCCATGTGTTGTTGGTTTACTTGATTCCTCTCCCTATGTTTTCGAGTTCAGCCCTCATTTGTGTTGGTTAATTCCATTGTTTTGTGCTTGATTCATAATTCCTCATTTGCTTACTGGTGCTTAGTAGGGAATGGGGGAATGACCTATAATTACCATTAATAATCATCCCATTCCATCCCATTCCCCCATTCCCTACTAAGCACCAGTAAGTTTGTTGGTTAAGTTTTTTCTTGGTGGCGAACTCCCATCTTTAATCCTTATAATCTCCCCATCGTCCGATGCTTCCACCCTGAATTGGTGGCTGAAAAATCCATTCCATCTTGGTCATTGAGGACCATCATCCCATTTCAACACTTGAAACTCGAAGATGCGAACAAAACAAACAGCTAATCTTTGGTATATGCCTATTTAATATTCGCATGATGCATCTGGTTATTTGACAGTTTGCTATGGAAAATTCCCATTTATAGATGATAAACATGATGATTTACATTGATTTCCCCTATATTTACCTGGTGATTTTCCATCGCCACAGCTACGTAACGTGCAGCACCCGATGCATCAACAATGCCCCGCCTGCGGTTCAGCTGCCACCTTTCTGGCAGCTTTCAGCAGCTGGGCAGTCTGCCAATGGCTGCATGCACATCAAATATTATAAGATACTAATATAAAAATATATAAAGTAGTTGTAAAGTCATATTTGGAAACTATATATATATAGATATGTATATTAACATAATTGTCTATGTACGTCAATGTTGAGACAACTATAATATTGATATCAACATTGGGACATGTTTTTGCGTAAAGTAACAATCATATTAGGGGCGTCACATCATAGGGGCGTCACAGCGTCCTCCGTTTTCTGCCCCCAGCGGTGCAATGAGTTCACCAGGCCAGCCTTGGCTTTGGTACTTTGACCATTTTCTTGACCTGCACAATGGCTGTGGGTGAACACATGTGAACACTGACCATCTGGAATGGCTCTGGGATTTCAGCAGCAAGTTGGGAGTCATCATGCGAAGATGCATCAAACGAACCAAAAAAGAACCACGCTAGGTTTTAGGGGCAGTTGCCAACAAACATGTGGCGTCAACCTGATATAGTGCCAGGAATTTGTGCACCAAGCAACAATAGCCAATTCGCTGCCGAGAAGGGCCTGCTTTCATCAACTCTTGCGCGCGAGCTTGTGGCTCCAAGGATTCAAATTCTTTCAGCAGGGTCCTTGAAGGCACCCAAGCAGAGATAATCAAAGGTGGGAACCAAACATTACCAGATTTGAAGATTATCAGATATAGCTCCCCATGTCATGGGGAACTTTAATGAACTTTACCTCTGTTCTGCTCCCCTATCCCTGGATCCTTGGCCCATCTTGCCCATCTTGGTTCACTTTCGAATGGCGAACCAAGGATCTGAGCTGCCTCCTGCTCTTTCAGATCTCTCTCCCAGCTCCTGGTCATCGATTTCATGGCTGCGCGTAGCTTCTTCCTTGGCACATCCCAGGAAGATGGTGACATGGCGGGCCCAAGAGAGAGCCAAAGGATGTCATGAATTTCAAGATGGCAAGACAGGGACAAGTGGCTAATCAGAGTCAATTCTTCTAGTGGATGTGACATGATGTGGCCAGTTCTAAGTCCAGAGGTCAACAATTTCAAGGCTGAGTTGTGCTACTTTTGATTGAAGGCATTGCACAAAAGCCTGGTAACTGCCTCTCAAAATCCAACCGCAATTCCAATGCATTCACGTTGAGTCACTGTTGAGTACTAACTGGTTCACCTACCTGACATGGTGCTCCTTGACCTTCTGCAGGTTTCTTCCTTGTAAAACCGGCCTTCACGTCACGAATTCCTATTTATATCTTTGCCATCATGAAAAACAAAGCAAGCAGCAACCTGTTGCCTTCTCAAAGAAGCGGTGAACGATTTGTGAACTTGTTTTGTGAAGACCTTCCAATGGGTCCTGAAAGGGGTACGGCTTTGTGATGCATAGGGTGCGATTCGAACCAGTCCCAACAGGTTCGAAGAATTCCTGCAAGACAATAATGGTTTCCAGGCTCATCATGTTTTTTCATGTTTTTTCCTAGCCGCAAGTTCAGCTTGAACCACAGCCATTCAGATGCACCCAACCACAGCATCCCTCAGTCACACCATCCATCAAGACACTCGTCGACCAGGCAGGGCATCACTTCTGCACCCAGTTGCCGCATGAGCTTCGCAGAAAGAAAGGAACAGAGCTCATGATCTCCAGCAACCAAGCCCTTCCTCGAAGGGGACGGAGAATCTCAGGCGATGGAGTTCGCAGATGTTTGACAAGTGATATGTATCTGCTATAACTGTGATATGTTTTGGTACCAGGTGCTATAACTGACTCAAAAGCCAACAAAAATATGTCATTTGTAGTATGATCCCATCCCAACATGGGGTCAAGCCTTTGATTCAATTCTTTGATCCATTCCCATCCATTCCCTTTTTATGTGGGCCCCAGCAAAGATCGTGGGCCAAGGCTCAGAGCTAGGTACATCAGTTGACCTTGACGTTCCAAAGGAGGGGCTGGAAGAGCCTTGCCTTCTGGCCCATCGGTGACAATTTGCACACCTGGCTGCTCCCAGTTGTGGATGCGGAGCAAAAACTGATGCCCGAAGCATCTACAGATTTGGTAGAATTAAGTTGGACATGTTTCCCCTGCAAGCCATTGAATGATTTATGAGCCAGAATCACTTGGTGGTAGGATTTTACTGTCCAAGAAAGAGCTGAACACAAAGAACTGCCGAGCCTCATCCAACCCCCGTGACCGTGAAACAGATGGAGATTCTGAGATGATCCCTGCAGGAAATGTTTACACAACCTATCATGGGGATAAATAATCGGAATATATATGAATATATGCCACTATGTGGCAATCTATTCCAGTTCCTAATGGAAGCTGTTGGCAATGCATGGGATCGTCCTAGTCTCGTGCATTTTGGGTACTTGGGCGGTTGAAGAGGTTGGTGATCCATGATAGTACAAGGTGAGGCCCCCTAGATAGCTAAAGTGGTTTGTAACCACAATAACTATGGAGAATAGGGGGTAGAACTTATGGTTACTGAGTGTATAAACCAACATTATAACCCGGGGACTCACCTTGCCATATAGATCATTATAGATCCATAAGTACCTCAAGCTTTTGCAGCTCTCGCTTCACCCTCAACCCAATAATTGGTCCAGGACTGTACAGATGTCCCATCTCCCATCCAACTGGCCCCGCCTACCACAGCCAAAGCTTCTTGGAAGCGCTCCTGAAACTTCTTCGGAACAGCCACCAGTTGCTGGAGCTCACTCAATGGAAGCTGCAGCAAGATGCCAACCACCTTCGGCGTCAGGTTGGGATTAAGATCCCAAATAGGGTTGACAAAAAAAATGAAACACCAAACCAACAAATCGTGCACCAAAAAATCAGAACAACCCGGAAGAAAGTTGTAGCCTTGAAGGACATATCTGTACTTGTTGAAATTGAAATACCTTAAACAGCTGTCAGTTCTTTGTCCATATTCCAACAGATAACATGTTCTCCAAAAATACTTCCTTCATCTTCCTTCCAAACTACCAGTCCGTAGGCGCCGTCCCGGCGAACCTTCGCGCTGAGGCTTTTGGGCTCGGCATTTCGTTTCAAAAGATGCCACACCTTCAAAAAGAGCAGTTCCTGAGGCCCATGGACCCATTCATTTGGCTGGATTTTACCAACATGTTTGAGACCCTGTAGCATTACCGTTGTTTCACCTGGTTTGCTGAGCAAAGATCAAAGTTTGTATAGGTCACCAGCCGAACTCCCACAACATCCCTGGATCTTCAGCGCTGCTTGTGCCCCCAGGAAACCAAGGTTGGGAAAAGTCACCTGTTGGTCAAAACGCCTATGTCTGCGAAAGGGCCTTTTGACCACAGGCATTTGCTCCGCGAAAAGGCAGAAACAATGATCAGTCAGGAATATGCAGAATCATGCAAATCGTGTGTTTGTCTGTCAACATTGCTTTAGAAGATTCCTCATTTCTTTGGACATACCCTCCAGCAAACTGACGTAGAGAAAACCCGTGCTTTCCCTATTTTCCCTAGGAAAATGATCTACCAATGGTGGGTTTTCCATATCTATGTTAATTCACTGCAGGGTATTTGGTTTTGTCCGTTGAAGCCCTTGCCCTTTCTTTGAGTGTGGTGTTGGTCAAAACGCAGGATTTTGCAAACGTCTTGGGCTCAACTCTCGAATGAAACAATAGGTCAAAGTCAAGGTGACCAAACTTTGTGGTCACCTCATTTTGACACACAGATCCGTTTTGTTGGATCATATCCCTACATGTCCTAGTTTAAATCATGTCATATTTGATTGCCAACTTTTTTGGTTATATGGATTTGTGCAAGATTGGGTCCCGGGTATATACAGAACCCAAAAATTCCATGGTTGATTGATCATCATTTTCCCCATTGTAGTTGGTGGCCATGAATATCAGAAATTGGGCAACACACCCAAGAGAGATTTATATAACTATATGTATAACACTCTTTTCGAGATATACTGTAGCACCCCCAGAAAGATAGAAGAGAAACATGAAACATCCTACAAAGATAGTGGTACATCATGGTACATCACTTTGTCTGTCTTTTGGGGGTTACTCACATTTAGAAATGGTCATCTCCAAACGCCAAGTCACTCCCAACAGAGTTCTCTCTTCTTCGGGCAAGATTTTGATGCTCTCGGGCGGCTGAACCTCACTCAGGCTACTGTGACTGACTCTTTTCCAGATTCAACAGCAGCTCCCAAATATATGCATCTGTAAGGGGATCTATATATATTATATATATATATACTATATGTACACATATGGATAGAAGTGTTTTTGTTCTGGGATATTCTATACGTCTAGGCCGGTCTAGGTCATATTTAATTTGAAGTGAAATCCTACTTTAGAATTTTGGGATTTTCTGTCTTTTTAGGCTGTTGCTGCTGCAATATGTGCGTACCTGTGTTAGGAAGAACCATAGGCTGGGAATCAAGCTTCAACCCACCTGAAACACAGAAAAGTCCTTGAGGATCACCAAATCATTCCAAATCTTTCGGGTCTGAATGGAGACAAAAGATAAAAACTGCCGACCGGTTCCATATTACCATCTTTTAATACCCAAACATCAATCAAACTAAAATATCAAAATCATATCAATGACATACGTGCGATTTCCCAACAATAGACCATCCCCATCCCCGTCCAATCATCATTTGCATGGGTGCTATTAACCATCCCCACATGGTAGTTGTTCATGGCATTGGGCTTCCCACACTAAACATGGTCATATAATCGTATCAATGATATATGATCATGAAATATACATAATTCATATATCGCGGTATGTGGAATATATCCTTAATATTAGCTAACATCATATTATGAATGATATATCAAACATTAATGGTATGATATCTTTTATATTTTATCAAAAAACATAACATAACCCACATTTTAGCTGACCATCCCATGGCCTGCTTCACGACCTCCACGTCGCTGGGTGCCATGGCAGCGCTCCATCGCCGTGCCAGGGCAGGTTTTGGTGCGTCAAAAAGCTGTTGGGATCCCATCCCCCTATTTGTTGAACGAATTTGACCATCAAAAATGGTGATTCAGTGGGATATCAATAGGGATATAGGCAATTCGTCTAAGTTATGTGTGGTATGCCATGGTTATTCCCCAAATGATTTTCATTTAAGAGGGAAATGGAAGATCATGATTGGCACACAATTTTCAGGCAAACCCATATCTAGCAAGTCTATAGCACCTAGTCTGCCTATTGCACGGTGATTTGAAGCTAGTCTACTAGCGATTTAAGCGGACTATTTCTGCATCGCAGTGTGTCTAGCAAGTCTACACTGTCAATGTATCACCTATGTAGTTTGGCTCTTGCCATGCTAAATCAACATTAATCTATCGTCGCAGCGGTTCAAAAACACAGTGCCTCTCTGTCATGACAGGTGGTTTTCTCAATCTCAACACTGACATCGTTGGGTTGCCGTGGGAATCCGAATTCACACGATGATGCATTGTTCTGACTTGTTAGGGTAGCTGGTTCTCCTGGCTGTCCAGTATTGGCTGAAAAATCTGGCTGTCCAGTCTATGTGCCATGGAGATGTGACCTCGAAAGGGCGGCTGGTCTCAGCGCAAGCTGCAGTGCGGCGAATTCAGAAAAATTAGATGGTGAAAAGCAGATCAGGACCAGCAGGAAAATACTATATTGTATTATACATGTACTATATGTGTACTATGTATCTATCTATATATATATATATATGATTCTATATTGTGTATTATTGTATCATTCTATTTATGTACAATAAGGACGCAAGCCACCCCTGGTGCAAACACAGCACCACCAGTTTCAGCATGTTGTGTTCAAAAGAGACCACTGGGATCCTTTCAAACCTGTCCAAACAGAAATAGCCACCTTTTCAGAAGATTCTCCAACTTGTCATTTTATAATCAATGGAAGAACACATGTTTGGCATCTGCAGGAAACAATTCGGAAAAAGGCCAATCAATTTCTACTCCTACAGGTCCTCATGTGAAAATGGGATGGAAAACCGCTGAGAGGTGATTCTTTGGCTGTGAACTGTGCTGGTCACCTGGATGGCTGTTGGCCTAGTCCTACCAATGATGCCGAATGTGCCCTCATGAAATTCAGATTTGGAGGCTTCCTAAAATGGTGGTACCCCGAAATCATCCATTGTTGTTTGGGATTTTCCATTATAAACCATCCATAAATTGGGGATACCCCCATTTGTTCTTGGTGTCACCCCCAACTTCCTTGGGCCCAATCCTTTTAACACACTGGAGCTCGTTGACGAAGGATGGACCTCCCTTGAGGAGAGCACTTCAGGATGCCTTGATATCGACCAGATGTTGAAGTCATCAGACAACCCATCTGAGTCCATAGTCACTGTTTTGCATGTTTTTGAGTTTGCCAATTAACTATGCCGATAACTCCCACAGAACTTCACTATATATATATATATAATTATGTATATATATACATACATAATTATATGATATTATATGTCTGTATATGATTGTATATGTATAGGGCGTTTGGGATTCCAGCGTCCAGGATGTTCAAGTTTCGAGGAGACTTGAATCTTGAGTATCCATCAGCTTCCCTTGCCGTCTGGCTGTTGTCTGGTTCCCTTATATCGGTAATCAGTAGTTACTGAATTCGGGTATGCTTTTCTGATGGTCAACACGGCCTAGCTTCGCTGGTTAACAATTGCTAAGTCAGCTAAGTCCAAAAATTCCACTCGCATGTATTGACATCCAATGGTGTATGGGTCAGAACCCAAGAGCACTTTCGGAGCACTTGCCATGCAGTCTCTTTAAGCACGCAGGGGGCAGTGATCTGAAGCAGCTATGCCAGCACTGCCCTTGGAGGACTATAGAAACAGTGGAGATCTTCCAGTGTATGTTGTTGACGGGCTTGGGATATCTAGTTTTCTTTTGAACTAGAAACCAATCACATCATTTCTTTTCGAAGCTGCTGCTTCCAGATGATTGACATTAGCATCAAACGCATCTCCGGTCACTGCCATTACCTGCCTGCGCAACACAGCTGTGTGATCCAGCCTCCGGCCATCTCTAGTGATGCTTAGTGGCTGCAATGCTCCAACCCTCACAACGTCAGCTAGTGACCATAATTTAAACCTCACATCACCTTACACTGGATTCATAAAGTACAAGTGAAACAACCAATCAGTTCATAGAATAGAACAGTAGCCTATGTTTAGCATATTTTGACTCTGCATGATATCCCATCCCTATATCATCCTATATCCTCTATTGGTTGAATAGTTTTCCTGATCTCTTCTTTAGCCAAAGCGTGTCCCGAAACAAGCCAGGTGCCTTTGGTTGGGCCACCGGTGGCAGATTCCCGAAGATGGGACCAGCATCTGCAAGGCGTCAGGGCGCTGGGTACATGTTCCACCCAAAACCTGGATGAGATTTAGTTCCTATGCATGGGCCATGGGGTTGAAGCATTCCCAATTTTTAACTTCGTCTTTGTTCTAGTTCCATCTAGTTCCTATGAATTTAAACCTCGGGGTCCTATAATTTGTTGAAGTATTCCTAGAACTTCTGGATACTACATTACTAGATAGATACATACAAAGATCAGTAACCAGGTCCTGCTCGAGTTCCACCAGATACACAGCATGGCTCCGCTGGCGTCATCAAACAATTCAACTGAGGAAGCATATTTAATCACCAGAAACTAAGGATAGAATCGACAATGCCGCCCAAACGGCTTGGGTCATCATCGTTTCAGCCACAAGTTTCATCATTTCCAGGTTGGATCGGCCATGCTCAAAATCCCGTAGATGTTGAAGTTTCAAATCTTCATGTTCCTATGAGCATTCATGGTCATAAGGTGCCATCAGCCCACTTTTCCCCCAAGAAGACCGTAGCCTTCTGGCACGAAGACGGTAGGATTGGCGAACATCTTTTGCAGCTTTTCCACCTGCGCCTTGGCCCGAAATTGCCATTGAAAAAGACGGGGAATATGAGGTTGGAATATGAGGTTTGAAACCTTGAAAACGTTGAGTTTTGGGCTATCCTATCTTGGAGAACCCCATGATGTCTTTTTCATTTGTAGCCCAAGTGATGCCCATTGGGATTTCTGGCAGAAGTCATTTCACGACATTTCTAGATGCCCAAATGGGACGGTTCTCAGTGCTCAAAATGAGATGGGATCACACATGGGGATCTTGGGCAACCTACAGGACTCGACAGTGGCTTCCAGGGTTACCACAATGACCAGGCAAACCTGCATGAAACAATATGAAACATGCCCTACAAACCACTCCGTTGGACTCAACTGCCCTGGCACAGTGCCAAAATCCAGCAGTTTTGGGGCAACCATACCATATACATCCATATACTATGGTGCTTTGTCCCACTTTCATAGGATGGGCCGGGCCCCCAATCCTTGGCTAAGTTGTTTTTTGTGGCCAATTTGGATTCTGAAACATGATCCAACAGTATCAGATGGCTTTAACAACAAAAATCGTGGGGTCACCTGGGCCCACAGCCCCTCTTCCAAGATCCAAAGGGCCAGGGAGTTCAAGAGATCTTTCTCACGCCGATGCTGCCCTGGCGTCTCGATCTTGAAGGGTAGAGCATTCAAGGCTCGTTCCACCTGCGAAGATTGGAGGTCCCATCCAAAATTCATCTTTTTTGGGGATTGATAATTATAGATGTATCTTGGAAGATATAGTTACATACACAGGTCATCTGGACTGCAGGCAATCTGAGCAAAGCCTGGGATATGAAATGCAGAACCATATCAACTATTGAGGCAGCTTCAAATATCTAGGGCTAGTCTTGTGACCTTGATTCTTTGACTTCGACATTTCTTTTTCCCCCGTCCGGAGTCAGATGACAATAGTTGGGTGCACTACGTTGTACTGGGGAGACATCAGAACGACACATACGACGTCCATCACCCTGGAAGTTTTGAACTAAATCCCTGTCCACAAACCCTAACCATGCCAAATCAGGAGTTGGGCACCAAAATCCTAGCCTCAAATGAGCGCACGCCCTCCGCAGACAATGGCTTTGGATGACCATTATCAATAACTCTCACAGGATCCAGGATGGCTGTGGGTCATCATAAACCCCAATGACCTGACCACTTTCAAAAAAGATCTGAAGCTGTACAGTAGTAAGTACCCTGTTGTGGAACCATATTTTGGGTGAACATCCCCAAGTGCTACTGCAACTAGCCTCAGGTAATCACACCTGCCCTGGGAAATCCCCACCCAACCCCCCGGAGCTGGCTGGGACCTCCACTTTTCGTTGCTGCAGTGCCTCCACAGTCATCCGCCTCTCCTCGTCCTCAACCAACCTACCAAGGCACCAGTGACGTGCAGTGCAATTTCTGAGCTTCGGAAACAAACAGGGGATATAAAGTCATACTAAAATCAAATACTGAAGAAAAAAGGAGGAAACACTGAACAACATAGTGTTTTTGAATCAACGCGTTTAAATCAGAGTGGTAGAGCTCTGAAGATAGGCATGTTATGTTCTGGATTGTTCTGGTAAGGGATGGATATGCATACCATCAACATGAATTCTGAAGTCAATGCGATGACTTTGATGCACAGTGATCGCACCCTACCACTTGCAGTACGAACGTTCTTTTTGTTCCCCGAAACTTCCATTTCACTGACAAAGAACCCAAAAGATTTGGATATTCATAACCCCATACCTTCACCCATACCTTGGTGGAAGTCAACTGGGATCGTTTGAGGCCCAACAAAAACTAAGATTTTGGGGTTGTCCAACACTTGGATACCCCCCAATTCCATGGTTTATCATCACTCTTCCCATAAAATCTGGCCATTTTCGGGTATCCCCGAAAATGAATTTCTGTACATAGCCCATTTGAGACACCAGCCAACTCAGCTTCAAGCTACCGCCTTTTCCTCCATGTTGCTGTACAACGAGACCCCAGGTGTAATCTGTACAGCCACCTCTTCATCGGGCCGTGAGAAGCGTCGCGCTTGGCGCGGTGGTGAAACGGCCATCCCTGGGTGGTCCTCATTTCTTCGCCTGACGATGGAGTTGGAGCAACGGACTTGAAACTTGGATAAATCCAAGAAGAGGCCTGAGTTCACCATGGGTTTTATAATGTTTTGTCAAACCTACACAATTGGAGTCCTTCTTATGACATTAATGAGCATTAATGGATAGTTCGGGGAGTTCTGCGCCAAAGTTCAAATCTCGAATGGAATGGACCTCAGCAAAAACGGTCGCATTTGATTTCTCCACGCGTGAGCCAAATAGCCTTGGGCCTTCACAACTTATGCCCACTTCTCGTCTCCGTCCATGCCTTTGATAACATGCCCAAAAAATGGACAGAAGACAAGGTTCACATTTGACGTATTTTGACGCAAGATGATCTATGATGGCAGATGATGGTCGGTGATGAGCTATGACTTAGCCGCAGCATGCTGCAGTGGCGCCTTCTTTTCCTTTTCCAGCAGCATGTCCTCCACCTTCTCGCGAAGATGTTTTGGGCAGAACACCCAAGCATTCCTGACAGCCAAAAAGGAAAGCAGCCGCATGATCGTCACGGTACGAAAAACTGCTAATTACAGTAATTGTTTAAGCTCCCTGAACTATGTTCGAAGCATTCCTAGATCCTTTTCAAATACACAAAAACGAGATCTGGATAAGACATATCAATTCCTCACCAACCTGACAGGTGCTTATTTTGGGAGAGATACCGTCTGAGATAGCATGATTTACCTCGTCGCCACGTGAGGTCGCTACAAAACGCTCTGGAGGCGCACCTGTCACGAGATATCGCCTTGGTGCCCGCTGAAAAACGCCGGCAGCTGTGAGCCAACAAACATGGGAAATTCACCAGAGACGAGGATTTACGCACCATAGATTTACCCATGTATTCATCAAACAGATTTTAAGAACCTGACATGATGGATTACTATCATACCAAGTATATATGTATACTCTATCAATAGATGATAATAGTTCACTAATCTGAAATCAGGTTATTCGGTTATTCGGGGATACTTACCCCTACTAAGCATCAAGGTATTGTATGTGTCATATATATATATATATTATCTGTGTGTGTATGTATTGTGTTTCATCCATCAACCTGTGGCGGATCTCTCACTTCAGCATAGTAAATGTGCCTCTCAGGGAGATGTCTGAACTCAATCATAACGAACAAACATATACAATGTACTGTATTGCTTAGGAAAAATACCTGGAGCATATTTAACAATATGAAATGATGCCATGCACAATCATTCACCTACAAATATGTAAAAATGAATATACAGTATATATACAGCATTAATTCTAGAACATAGGAAATATCAGTCCTTATACGTAACAAGGCAAACCATGGTAAACCCATATACCATCTTCATGAACCACTTCCTGGCTCACATCCAACATCTCCAAGAAATCCAAGATATCCAGCATACCATGGTGGATATAGGGGATGAAATCACATATGACTGGGACCAGTTATGTGGGGGGGTGTTCTATAATCCCATCCCCCTAATATCAAACACCCCATAGATGGTCCCAAATATGTGGTTTCATCCCCCAACAAAACCATGTTTTCTGAGGAGAATTTAGTCTGAGGGGGATGGGACCAACCAAGGCCTGCACCAAGAAACCTTGAACAAGAGCTGCACATCCTCCAACAAACTGGCGGTCGAACTCTTCGAGTCGCCCTTGGAGTTGCGAGCTTTACCTTGGTCGCTGAGTGCCTACAACTCGGTCGAGAATTCAATGTTCATTTTCGGGATTGTCATCCTAAACATAAAAAACATAGATAATATGAACATTATATGAACCAAATAGAACATAGACATAGATGAAAATGGATTGGATAAATGATAATAAATCAATGTCAAAAATCATGAAAACAACAAATCAGCAAACGCGTCTCGAAGTCGGGAACTGTTCTCGAACATCCATGGGGATGTCAAACATCTCTCAAAACACAGCGGCCCACTCTTTTTCATGGGTCTTGAGCCACGTATGCCGTGGCGTGTCATCCTTGCGCAGCGGCCATGCTGGACCTGACAGGAGC
>BGPT01000909.1:253260-273171 GCA_003297045.1 Symbiodinium sp. clade C Y103 | reverse complement strand
AACCAGCGCATCTCCAGTGACCAAAGCAACGACGTCACCAAGCCAGCACAAACACACGAAGTCAGCCAAACTCCAAACTTCTAATTCTCTTCACCGCCCCTTCAAAAAAACTTTCCCAACTCACGGCCCCGGGAATGGGGTCCAAAAACCTTNCTTCACCGCCCCTTCAAAAAAACTTTCCCAACTCACGGCCCCGGGAATGGGGTCCAAAAACCTTGCAAAAACTGCGGTCGCATGATGGGGCCTCCCCAGAAGTGAACCAAAAATGAAATGGCAACGCCCGGCTCTCAGTACCGCATCGAGACGAAATAGCGACCCTCGTGGAGAGCAATGATACGCTCAAAGAAAGCATCAATAAGAGGTAGGCATATGCGCACCTGTTGGTGCAAAATCCATGGCAAAATCCAGCATAACTAGAAGGCCATGCAGGCGAAGAAGTGTATGCCAAGTCCTGCGCGTATCCAGCAAAATTCGGTGTCCAAACCTTCTGTCTCCCGCAACACATCGGCGGGAGGAGGCCGCAGCCGGCAGTTCTCAAGTGAAAGCCCCGGTCTCAAACGCGTCAATTTGAAACTACTGATGGTAGTATCAGTAACTCCGGTCATCCCATAGGCACCAAGAGCAGCTAAGCATTTGAAAATTGTATCGGCATGTCGACTCATACCGGAAGCGACTTACTGCACCATTCCCAATGGGCAGTGATTCAAGTTAGTTCCCAAGACACCATAAAATCCACCCCCAGGGGGTGGAGTTCAGGTGCGATGGCGCAGAAAATTGTAGGCCATACATCTCATCACTGTAGAGGAATCTGCAGACGCCAAGCAAGGGAAGGATCCACTCACCGAGCTTGAAAAAGCCCAAGATGATCTTCTCACTCTTACTATTGGCTGTCTGAAAAACCTCCTTGCTCCTATACTACCGTAGTTCCGATGCTATATAATTCCGCAACAAAGAAGCATGAGGCTGTAATCCAAATTTCTACAATTCCACAGTATCCAACTATGAGCATCCTTCATACTTATTCTGCTCGCTTCTACTTTTCTTCTTTTCACTCCATGGCAGACCTGCCTCGCCAATAGACACACTTGTCACTCTTCTAGGAGATAGCTCCCGGACAGTGCTTGGTATTTCTCTTCTTTTAATGGTGGTATATGCCACCTCGCCTCCGGGCGGTGAGGCATGGTTGTCTATATTTTGCCTTTTGTTCTGTTTCCACTTCACTCAATGCTCTTGTGTTAACCTTCGGCAATGCTTCAACGTGGCCTCGAGAATTGATTTAGAATCAGTTCTTGGGCTCAACTAGAGTCTTGGCTGTGGCTATTACTTCTGACTTGCTTCCGCCCACAACAATAACATATTTACATTTTTACATGGGTGGCTATTCCAAGAGTTTTGAGCAAATACAGCTTCCGCCAATGCAGTACTTGTCACTATCTGGTAGTGATACATGCCACTCCGCCTCCGGGCAGTGAGGCATGGTCGTTCTTTGTTCTGTTTTTCACTTCAGAGGTTTTTGAGTCAATAGCGCTTGCACCAATGGGGTGATTGTCACTCTCCTTCAGTTGGCGGTGATAAGTGCCGTCCCACCTCCGGGCAGTGGGGCAAAGGGTGGTGAGACAGTGATGCATCGTGGTGATATGCTTGATCATTGCGGAGTTGATGAAACTTCGCTGCATTCCGGTCAGTGCGATTGCATGTGATTATGTATACGGATAGGTCCACTCCATGGCTACCTAGGGTGCACTTTGGCACGGAACTAATCGGTCCAGGCAGCTAACGCAAAAACCAACAACACAGCAGCAAACCAACCACAACAGGGAGCAAAGAGGGACTCGGTACAAGATAGAGAGGTACAAAGTGGTGTCCAGATATGATGTGAAGCACGGATCAGTTCGCAGGTATTCACTGTCCTATCAGTATCTCAGATTCCAAGCAGTATCCAGAGCAACGGAGATAAACAGAGAAAAGAAGGTTCAGGAGGGAGTGCAGGAGAGGAGTGCAAGAGAGATAAGACTGAAAGTCAAGAGTGAGAGGATACTACACAGTGCCCAAATGATGGTATGAGGCAAGAGCCAGTTTTCTAGGCTCACACTGATCCTATCAAGGCTTTATGATTGCAGCACTTCACTTGATTGCTTCGAAAGTACTCTTTTTCATCAGCTTCGCGCTCTTGTCTGCAACTGTACCAATAGGTGCGATCCTCTCTGGCCTCCAGTTTTCTGGGGTGCCTTTGCATTCTGTCATTCTGTTCGAGAGGGCTAATCAGATTATTGGTTCGTCTCTCTGCCTTTAGGTGTTCTGGATCTGGTCTGAACACTCTCTCGGAAATCCAGTTCCATGCACTGAACTGGCCCGAATACTCGTATTCTTTCGACCAGCTTGTTCTCTTTTGGCATGGTTCTCACCGCTTCCGGTGTAAATGGGTTCGGAATACCTTCTGCTACCCAAAATTGCGGGAATTGTTCCTGCAGCCATGTGGCAGGGTCTATTTGGTCTCTGATCTCATTTATTGTTTGTGGCGTTTCTCCTTGGTAGTCTTGCCACTTGTTCTCTCGCAGGGATTCCTCTAACTCCTCCCTAGAGAGGTTGGGTCGGCTGGGGTGGGTTGGGGTGGGGTTCAACCCTAACCCTGAACTATGGGGTCTCGGGGGGGGCGGGGGGGAACTCAGCAACTCAGCAACTCAGCAACTAGTTGTAACTAATTCCGGAACCAGTTAGCAACTAGTTGTAACCAACTCTCCAACTAGTTGCAACTAGTTACAACTAACTCTCTAACCCTGGGCCTGGGACCAGGGTTACAACTAGTTACAACTAACTCTCTAACCCTGAGCCGGGGCTAGGGTTACAACTAGTTACAACTAACTCTCAAACCCTGGGCCCGAGGCCAGGGTTACAACTAGTTACAACCAACTCTCTAACCCTGGGCCACTACTACCACTACTACTGTTACTACTACTACTACTTGTACTACTACTACTATTATGACTAATTGTTTTATGAACAAAACAAATAGGCCAGGAAATTTTACTACTACTAGTACTAGTACTTCTACTACTGCTACTACTACTAGTATCACAACTACTATTATTAGTAATTGTTTTATGAACAAAACAAATAGGCCAGGAAATTTTACTACTACTAGTCTTCTTCTACTACTACTACTACTACTATTACTACTACTACTACTACTACTAGTACTACTGCTGTTATTACTCATTGTTTTATGAGCAAAACAAAAGGCCAGGAAATTTTACTACTACTGGCTCGGGGCCAGGGTTACAACTAGTTACAACTAATTCTCTAACCCTGGACGCGCAGCTAGAATTACAACTAGTTACAACTAACTCTCCAACTCTGGGTCCGGGGCTAGGGTTACAACTAGTTACAACTGACTCTCCAACTCTGGGCCTCGAGGGTTACAACTAGTTACAACTAATCCTGCAACTAGTTGAGAACTAGTTACAACCAACTCTGCAACTAGTTNGTTCCAACTCAAACTATTTGAACTAATTGCCAATAGTTAGTTGTAACTAGTTGCAACTATTGCTCAACTAGTTACAACTAGTTTAACTAGAACTCTAACGAAGGCATTTTGTATTACTTGAAGAACGGATTGTCTATGGCTTTTTGTTCTTCTTTCCGTTCATCCGGGATTAGGGAACTGATTTCTTTGAAAACCCCCGGCAGCAGGCTCTTAGGGAAGTGCACATTAAAGTCTGTAGAGGGAAGCCTCAGAGCTGTGTTATGTTGACGTAGCATCGCTGTGAGAATTCCATCTATCGATTTAGGGTGCACTTTATGTTGTTTGCCTTGACTTTTTCCCAAGGAGATGTTCATAGCCTTTTAGGATCGCCGTACCGTATGAAGGGAGGACTCCTAGAATGGTATTGAAGCTAGTAGTATCCATTTCTCATGCTCCCGTCGTATGGGATGGTCCTTGCCTATGAACTTGAACACTTTGGGAGCTGAGGTCGTGGCTTTCTGATATTCCCATGCTTTCCAAGTTGCTCTTTCGTATATTTGTTCCACAGACCATCCTTTTGCAATCCAGTCAACACAGCGGCATGCACAAAATTTCCATACTTGACTCAAGCTCGTTAGGTTGAACGAAAGGCGAGCTAAGGGGTATGCCGGAGAGACAGTTGATAGTAACTCCAGTGACAGAGCTTCCGGAGCTTGGCCCTGTCCTAGTTTGGCCCTGTATACTGACAGAGCATACGCTAATGGCATCTTCGGCAGCTTTCCATTCAGTCTCTTTAGATGGTGCGGCCTGGTCAGTTTCTCCGTTGTTGCCGCGCTCTGCACTTTCCTGGTCACTCTTGGCCAGGGCAGAGTCTACTGTTGCAGACTGGATTCTGTCACTTTTTGGTTCCGACTGTGATGTGGGCATGTTTACTCCAGCTTGCAAGTTTCCAGGAATGGACGTACGCCCTCTGCGATAGAACAGTAGATCTTCCGGCTTATTGTGTGCTGGCTTCTCCCTCCACGCGTCATAGAAAAAGTACCTTGGCAGCGCCCAAATCTCCACATTGGACAGAGGCACCGGATTAAATACAAATTTGGAGACAACATGTGTTAGGTTCCAGGCTTCTCTTTTGGGTGAGTATCCACTCTGGCCACCGGCTTCCATCTACAGCGTACCCCCACACTAATCCAATCTTTGGGTGTCCTGGAAGAAATCTGGTGTCCAGTAGGCAANATCTACAGCGTACCCCCACACTAATCCAATCTTTGGGTGTCCTGGAAGAAATCTGGTGTCCAGTAGGCAACCCTTTGCTACTTCATAGTTCTCAGCCTCCACGAGTATTAGTCTCATTCTGGTTAATTTGGGGCCGAGTTTTGGTGGGAAGGTCGTGACCGCAATCGCTAGCGGCGGTGTACTGTCTCCTATTCTTTGGGAGTCCAGGATACGGTCAGGGTTGCAAGCACCTGAGCTCCACCCATTGCCCCACGCATGTCCAGAGGTGACACTATAGTGGTAACAGTGACTGCTCGCGAGAGGCCGACCGTTGCTCTGGTAATTGCCTCCTGGTTCTGAATTGGAGATGACTTTGATTGCCCGCTTAAAAACCCATAGCCAGGTTGGAATATAATTCCGTGATATGCTGTCGCGCCTGCCAGTGTGACAACATTGGCCACTTTAAAGGGCGCTGGGCTGCCATCCGGTTTCTTTGGTATATTTTCTTGATCTTGTAAGTGGTTCCTCATTGCTGTTAATGTGGTAAGGGCTAGAAGGCCTGGCATTGAGTTATCTGCTCCCACCGGAATGTCTTCAGTGTGCCTGAGAACCGTATCCCATAGTTCTGCTGTTGTTTCTGTTGTTACTTTCGGCCCCAGTCGGGTGTCGCCATCCCAGAAGTACTGTCTCTGGCAATTGTGCTGCCAGTAGATGTATCTAAATCCAGTTGGCACTGTATAGTCATCCCTCCTGGTACCTGTGCCGATGGTCATGGTTCGGTCTTCGTTAATCTGGCACAGCTCAGGGTAGTTGACACCAACAAGGAGTTCATACACCTGCTGCGGGACACGGCTGCTGGTAGGCATCATGAGGGCCCAGTGGTGTGCTCCTGTGAGTCCCGATGCTTCCATCGTACTGCTGGCTATTTGATATGAGAAAGGCGAGTCCTCGGCCACCGTAAGTGAGGTTAGGAAGAGCAATAGCCCAATTGGATGGGTCGTATCTAGTCCCTTTAACGCTGGGTTGTATCCACTCCCCCAAGCAGAGAGAGGTGGCAATTGAGGCTCGTGCGGCCGGCCTCCGGGCCGTCGGCACCATGAGCCTCTCAGAGTTCTTCTTGCTGCCTTTTCCGCTAGGTCGAGGATTTCCCCTTGCTGTTTCCCTCTAATGGCTGATACGACTTTCAGGAAAGTTGTGGGCAACGTTTTCGGAGTACGCCACTGGTGTTGGGCTCTCAGGCCCATGTGCGCTTCATTTAGTCGTTCACGTAGCCTCAATTGTTCCTGATCATTTGGGTTTTCGAGGCCTCCTTTACCTTGATTATTGTCGCCCATTAACACCTGAAGGCATTGTTGTTTTGGGAGCGTCGCTGTAAAGATTCCCTTGATCTCACCGTGTTGTTGTGCTTCATCTTGGAAGCTAATACTACTATGTTCTACATGGTGGACCACTGTTTTAATATAGCTCTGCGAGTTAGAGTATATGGTGCCAGACGTGGCTATTACTACTCTTGCATTACAGATTCGTTCTGCTGCCCGGGCAGTAGGGATGCCTATAGTTCCATCTCCTTTCCTTGTATCACTTTTTTGGCTAGTGTCGCTATATGGGCGAACCAGTAGCATTTTTTGTTCCACGCTAAGGTCTAGACGGTNGCTATCCACACTAGGAGGTAGGTCAACGATGTCGTCTTGCCAGCACCAAAGACACCTCCTACGGCTAGGGTCGATCTCCCAGTTTTAATTGCTAACGACAGGGCTGCTATTAGGCCTACCAGATGTCCGGCGTCTGTGTCTGCTTCTTGGATTAATTGATCTGCAAACCCTTGTGCATGTGGCAAGTATAACGCCTTATCTCCAGTTGCCAAGAGGCATGTTAGCCTGAAGAGGCTTCGCAGTATTTCCTCTACATGAGGGATAGTGAATGTATCACTCGGAAGATCACGAGGGATGCCCATTATGATCGGCCTCTGACTAGCCGGAACCTGTCCTAATTGTAGGGGGTGGCTTGGATATAGAGTGTGTCCGATCATCATACCTGATTTTATTTTAATTGGCCGGCCTTGGCCTAGTGAGAGTAAGACGTCTGGGTCAATCGCTGTTGTTTGGTTTTCTTGCGTGGTGTTCAGGCTGGTGGTTAGCTCATGGAACTTAGGAATTAGCACCATTTTCCATTTCTCAGCCTGACAAGCTCTGAGCGAGTTGACTACCGGATTTTCTGTGGGCTTGATTTTACGATTGATCTGCCCAGTGATGATGAAGAAGCCTCTGTAGGTAATTTTCTCTGTATCAGGCAAAAAGGAGAAGTGTATCATTACCACATCTCCTGAGTTCGCCCCTCTCTGCAAGGTTTGCGGTTTGTCAATTGCTATTCTGTAGAGGTCCCACGGATTATCATAATTGTATTCACTGACAAAAGCAGCCGGACTCTGGCTAGGGTTGTGGAAGCAACAGTCTACTTCATGCATTCCATGAACTCCTTTGGCTGTAGGAACGAGTGACGCCTCTAGTTGGCAGAGCTCGGCTGCGATGATTTGCTTGCCCGTCTTATCCTCACTGTTTCTGTCGTAGTTATTTTTGTCGCTTCGTGTGACTTGCGGCAACAGAAGGTGGAGAATAACGATCAGCTCACGCAGCGGTAGTGGGGCCAACAGCTGTCTGGCTGTGTCATTCAACCAGTCTAAACTTTTATTTGGGCCAAGTCTTATTTCGAAGCTTTGCAATACTCTTAACTTGAGGTCTTCTACAGTTTCAATATCGCCTGCACTTGTGGCCAAATTTTCCCGTGCCTTCCTTAGCAATGCGCTATCATCCTCATGCAAGTCCTGTACTAGGGACGTGAAGTCAATGGCATTGGTAATTCTAAGCCAGGATGTAAAGCGCAAGGGTGTCGCCATCCGGACTCGCAATGGTCTGAAAAGTTCATTTTCCAGACTGAGCTCTCTAGCTTCTCTGACTCCTCCACCTATGTCCACATCTAGAAGGTATGCGTAGCTGTGGTACGGTTCCTTCATCCAGGGCGGTTTGCCTTTGATGTAGGCCATTTGGAGGCGTTGAGTAAGCAGTTCTATCAATGGAGTTTGCTTTAGTTGGCACAAAGTATCCTCTTCCAGGTGTATCAATCTTACTTCATGCACTGGACCGAGTTTACCGGGTTTATCCGGTTTATCGGACATGGTGCTCATATGAAGAAGTAAAGGAATTAAGGCCGGGTGCATGGCAATGGCCGCTATGTGTAGCTTTATTTTGAATGGCAGTCTGGATGCAATGNTAAAGGAATTAAGGCCGGGTGCATGGCAATGGCCGCTATGTGTAGCTTTATTTTGAATGGCAGTCTGGATGCAATGATCCCTAGGCAAGCTCCTGCATAACTACCTGCCGAGAACCCTCGAATAAAGATAGGCTGTAGTGTGAAATCTTGACTGATCTTCCACTGATCTGGGTAGATAGTATGCAGCAGGAGTTTAGCGGCTTCTGGATGAAGCCCTATCAATTGCCAGAAGCAGCCAGCCAAGTATGCCGGGTGTGGTTCTGCTCTGTGCGCTGGTAGTCTTCTTGCCGCCCTAACAGTGAGTAGTGCTCTGTGGTATAGGACATCTGGGGATACCCCGCAGACAGATGACCAGATATCTCCGGCTCCCTGCGTGTGCAATATGAGTTGAGTGATTCATGTAGACCACTTGTTCTACCCACTCCGGTGCGAAGTTCCACAGCTGTCTGCTGATCTACAGGGGTGAGAGTAGGACCATATACCATCGTATTGTCGACCTTTTTCCCAGCTAGGGTAAGATGTGGAGCCTGCTCCAGTTCAAGCGCCGATCCCCCTAGTCCTAGGCAGTCTATGACTACTTCTTGCAGCTCTTGATCTGGAGCATTCGTCCAACCTCCATTCAATTCTACTAAGGTTCTTATTAGGGTGAGCGCCTCCGAGCACCCTCCCGTATACACATTTCCTTCTTGGAGGATTTGATGCAACGTGACATTGTGTTGAACCACTCTGTGGAGTGGTCCCAGGGCTTCACTCCCCGGGTTATACTGGTTCTTGCTTAGGCGTAGGAGGGGTAGCGATCCTGACGTCCCTGGCACATCATCCCGGACATCTCTTGGCCGCAAGTTTCTCGCTCTAGATGCTGGGTAGGCGGAATCAGCAGCATAGTCCGTGTCTTCCTCATCACTAGACATGGGGCTAGGCGATATAGAAATGTCCTTATTGATGCGACTCGGTATGGGAGGTCCTTTTTCTTCCTCATCTCCTGTTTTGACAGACGGATCCTGCATAACGGGTTGTGGTACATTGACCAACCCTTCCAGAGGGAACATTGGAGGTACAGGAAAGAGGCCCTTCTGCGGCTCTATTTGCATACTGACAGTGGTCCATCTTAGCAACAGTGCCGCTCGGAGTTCGGATGAGATTCCTTTCCTGGTTGTCAGGCCAGTCCATTGCATCCCCCCGATAGGGCACCAGGTCTTACTTTGCCACGCTGCAGGTCTGTCCTCGACGCCTAGGATACACGCAAGGAGANCATTGCATCCCCCCGATAGGGCACCAGGTCTTACTTTGCCACGCTGCAGGTCTGTCCTCGACGCCTAGGATACACGCAAGGAGAGGCTGCCAGCCTTCTATTGCTAGCTTTGCCAGGACATCAGGTGCCTCTAACTTGGTTCCTCCAAAGCTGTGGTAGATGGCCGGTCTTAGATGAGATTGGCAGAATTTATGGGCTTGAAATAGCTGCGCTCCAGGGAGTGATTTTGCTACAATTGTCCCTTCAATAGAGGTCAGCAGGGCCAGTGCGGCTTGGTCGAAAGTTCCTCTGGCCCATCTATTGAAGGGTGGTTGCCTAGCACGTCCCTGTGCATCTAGATTATCTATGGAGGCTGTTCTTGGCCAAGGTTGTCCTGGCGCCCAATTATCAGGGATTGGCCAATATGCCTTGATGGCAAACTCCCCATAAATTGCCCAAATTGATAATAGGTCAAGGTTAATGTCGGCACGGACTCCTAAAAATGGAGTGAGCAGCAACCCACTCTTAACAGCAGTTGTCGGATTATCCGGGTACGTCGACCCCATCAGGAGGTTCTCCCTTTTCTTCTTTAAACTTTGTACGATATCATTGGGTGAGAGCTCGTGCATATGGGGACCTTTTGTAGGCATACTCCCTGGCTGTAGGTCACTGACTCCGACTACAAAACCTGCATTATACTCATGGAACTCCTCTGTGACCAGAAGTATACTGGTCCTCTTGCACCTATTGGTGTCCCTGAGCGCAGGTACTACTTGTTCAGGTTGCTCTTGGGTCGGTTCAGTGTTCACTGGTCGTCCTTGCAGGCTCTGCAAGGTGGGTTGCATATCCGCTAACCTTACCAATTCTGCAATTTCATATAATGACACCGGCACACAATCGTTATCAACTAGCACCAGGTGCGGATAGGGATACATATGCCTAGCCATCTCTAGGACAAAGACTCCGGCCCAGATATATGGTATGAGATGGAGGCCATTTTGCTCATTGGCCTCGATCCATACGACATCTGTCTTCTCGCCTTCAGGTCCTATTGAATGAACAAGGAATAGCCGAGAAAGTGCTTCCCTTTTCGATGGCGAGCAACCCGATAGCCATGAGAGACAATGCTTTTAACAATCACGACTATAGAGGACATAGCTTCCCTACCCCCAAACAGAGCCTGAAATAATTCGCGTTCTGCGAGAATTAGGAAGTAAGAAATACTTCAGTGACAGAACTACTCACGTATTCTTATTAGACTACAAGAAATGTCGGCATCCAGAGAGGACCTAGAGGAATGCCTCCGAGAGTCGCAAGATTATCAAGGAGAGACTCCACAAACAATAAAGGAGGTCAGAGATGGCTGCATGATTTCAGAGACCGAGCCGGGCGTTGCCATTTCATTTTTGGTTCACTTCTTGCATTTGTTTCATTCTTTTGACTAGTGACACAGGCCTTGTGCCAGAGTGCGCTAATTTCGAGCAAAAAAAAATTGCATGATTTCAGAGACCAGTTCCCTCACTTCTGGCTAGCAGATGGCATCCCGAATCCACTTACACAAGAATCGGTAGAATCATGCAAAAAAAGAGCAGAGCCGGCCGAGAGTTGGAGAGTTAATTGTAACTAGTTATAACCCTGGCCCCGGACCCAGAGTTGGAGAGTTAGTTGTAACTAGTTGTAACCCTAGCTGCGCGTCCAGGGTTAGAGAGTTAGTTGTAACTAGTTGCAACCCTAGCTGCGCGTCCAGGGTTAGAGAGTTAGTTGTAACTAGTTGTAACCCTGGCCCGAGCCAGTAGTAGTAAAATTTCCTGGCCTTTTGTTTTGTTCATAAAACAATTAGTAATAATAGCAGTAGTAGTAATAGGAGTAGTAGAAGTATTAATCCTAGTAGTAGTAAAATTTCCTGGCCTATTTGTTTTGTTCATAAAACAATTAGTAATAATAGTACTAGTACTAGTACTAGTACTAGTACTAGTACTAGTACTAGTACTACTACTACTACTACTACTACTAGTACTACTACTACTGTAGTAGTAGTACTAGTAGTAGTAGTAGTAGTATTAGTAGTAGTAGTAGTAGTAGGAGGAGGAGTAGTAGTAGTAGTAGAAGTATTAGTACTAGTACTAGTACTAGTACTAGTAGTAGTAAAATGTCCTGGCCTATTTGTTTTGTTCATAAAACAATTAGTAATAGTAGTAGTAGTAGTAGTAGCAGTAGTAGTAGTAGTAGTAGTGGTAGTAGTAGTAGTAGTAGTAGTAGTAGTGGTAGTAGTAGTAGTGGTAGTAGTACCAGTAGCAGTAGCAGTAGCAGTAGTAGTAGTAGTAGTAGTAGTAGTAGTAGTAGTAGTAGTAGTAGTAGTAGTAGTAGTAGTAGTAGTAGTGGCCCAGGGTTAGAGAGTTGGTTGTAACTAGTTGTAACCCTGGCCTCGGGCCCAGGGTTTGAGAGTTAGTTGTAACTAGTTGTAACCCTGGCCCCGTACCCAGGGTTAGAGAGTTAGTTGTAACTAGTTGTAACCCTGGCCCCGGGCCCAAGGTTAGAGAGTTAGTTGTAACTAGTTGCAACTAGTTGGAGAGTTGGTTACAACCAGTTGCTAACTAGTTCCGGAATTAGTTACAACTAGTTGCTAACTAGTTGCTGAGTTGCTGAGTTCCTCCCCCCCCGAGACCCCCATAGTTCAGGGTTAGGGTTGAACCCTAACCCCAACCCACCCCAGCCGACCCAACCTCACCTTTCATGCACTTTCCAAGGGCAAGGGTGAGGAGATCATCTTGGGCACTACCATGTTCGGTGAGTGGATCCTCCTCTTGCTCGGCTTCTTCGGAGTCTGAGGTGTCAGTCGCAGTTTTGGCCTACATACATGCGTTTTCACCTATGGTTCCCTCCCCCCTGGGGGGGGGGTGCTGCATATATTGGTGGCATTACCAATCTACTGCTCATTGGGAATGATGCAGTATGAAAGCTTTCGGTATGAGTCGACATGCCAATTACAAGTTACAATTTACAATTTTCAAACGACTGTGCTGCTCTAGGTATTCTCTATGTGATAACCGGGGTCTACTGATGTTTTCATCAATAGAGGAAGAAGAACACATTTGACACTTATGACACATATGACGAATGAGCCTTATTAGAGGCTTTCTCCCGCTACTTGAAAGCGGGAGTTTTGGAGTTCAAATCGAAGTCTTGCTGAATACCCACTGACAGTGGTCTGTAGATGCTGATCCGCCTGCTGGTGGTGTGGTTTGTGGATGATACTTTCTGACTTCATGCACCTTACCGGGCACCTTGTCTGGTCAGCGCTACGCCTCTTGTGGCTGCTATTTCGTCTTGGAGAGGTACTGAGAGCCGGGCACTTGTAGTCGTTTCAATTTTGTACACTTACTCTTTTGTCTCATTCCATTGTTTAGTGACACAGGCCTTGAGCCAGCGTGCGCTATTTCCGAGCAAAAAAAATGGCTTCTGCAGTGTGGGCTTTAGATCGTCCAACTCGGAAGAACGAACAATAGGGAACAACAGCCCGAAGCTATCGCGCAGAGCTGCGCTTCCAGACGTTCTGAGCTCGTGTCGCTGGCACTGTCTGCCTTGACCTCATCGCTAGTGACTCGGGTAGGCACGTCCCTTGCCTTGTTAGAGCAGCTCTGCCTGCTTCCTTCCGGTCAGAATTAGTGTTCTACACGCTCCACTGCCAGCATATCGGGCTGAGGTTTTTGCTTTTTGCACTTTTGCTGGCCTTCGCTACCCTATTGATACCAGTTTTTCTCGTCTCGACTGATTCCTTCTGACATTGCCTCCAGTGCTGCCTCTACTAGTTTTCTTTTGCTTTGGGTGGCAACGGCCCCGGTGCGGATTGACTCACACCTTCACTTTCCAAGTTTCAATGGATCTAAAGCGATCTGAAACCATGCCAGGATGGCCTCCAAACAGTGAAGAATCAGGCATCAACCTTGTTCCTTTGATAACCGCTGAACGACATATGGCAGGACGTATCCCTTCGCAAGCCAAAGGCAACAGCAGCTAACGAAGCAAGTAACTCCAAAGCATCTGTCGATTGTGCTTCCCTGCTACAGACAACCCAGCGTCTTCAGACACGACAGCTTCTCACTGAACTTGCAGCATTTCCGTGCGTCGGCGGCCACGCTCTTGCTGGAAACAACATGATCAGTTTGATCGCTTTGGGGAGCTTCAAGACGGCCACCAAAGCATAGGCTAGAAACGGACGCAAATGTGGAGAAATACTGCACGCAAATGCTTTTGGAGCTGAAAAATGGCGTCAATTTTGCTTGAGTTTTGCGGCTTTTGCTTCACAACTTACGCCCGCATGCCGACTTCATCAATAGCTTCTTGTAGCCGGCTCTTGTACACCTTGACTATGAAATGCGCGCATAAGGAGGCCAATGCGATCTTTCTATTTCTCGTTTCAAGATGTTAACTACGAAATTCCCACAGCATTATTGATGAGCTGGTAATGCAGTTGCCAGGAGATTTCGCTTGGATCTGTATTTGCTGTCTTGATTGGAAAATGCACAGACAGATGAGCAGAGGAGTTGACCACTGACTGCACTGTTAGGTCAATCCAGGTTTCATCTCCAAAAGTTTCAGTCGCCTTCGCGATTTTGGGATTTGACGTGAACCTTCGTTTTCTGCATGAGCTGGACAGCTTTTGCGGTTTTACATGTGCAGGATTGTCTGTGTAGGTCCCCAGACTGGGGCTGATTGATGCTGTTATCAAATTTGTTTACAAAGACTGCTCATGGCAGAGGTGGATGGAATGGTCGAGCTTTTCCGCATCTCTTGATGCGGATGTCACCGCCTCGGCCTTCTTCGGGACCTATGTTCATCGCATTTCATCATGATGCAGATTTCAGTCTCTGGTGTTTATTTCACGAGCATTCCATGATGACTGGTTCTGCACTATGCAGGAATCTGAGCTGGTGTATTGGCTTCTACTGCATGTGAGAACTTTTTTGTTTTCGCTGTTTCTGTCTCACCTGCTTAGTGACACAGGCCGTGAGCCAGCGTACGCTATTTCCGAGCAAAAAAAACAAGTCGTAGTCCAGCCCCCTCACGAAGGGTTTGAAGAAAGAATAATGTCTCCGTACTCGTTGTGGGCCTTGTTGAATGAATGCTTCTCTTTTGGGTGACATGCTTATGGTGAAAGTGGAACTCATGTCAATCACTTATGATCAGCTGGGTGTCAAAGGAAAGTGTTTGTTTACTTGGTTTGTTTAATGAGATCCAAGCATGATTTTTTGACGCCTTTGCTTTCTTGATATTGCTTGTGTAGTTGGACGAAATTTTTGGAACCGGCAGGCACTAACGAAGGCATGGTAAATAGGCTATGACTTATTTGCCCCATAGCCTGGAGGCTAGGCGGCAACACTGGCCTACAACTCCACACGGATATAGCTGCTGAACCATCATGACTTGGGATCTTTCAAGCACTTTCTGGGTTTAATGATGACTCTGTGGTAGCCAAGAGCAAGGGTGAGGAGATCATCTTGGGCATCACTATGCTCGGTGAGTGGATCCTCCCCTAGCTCGGCTTCTTCGGAGTCTGAGGCGTAAGTCGCAGTTATGACCTACATACATGAGGTTGTTCACCTCTGGTTCCCACCCCCCCTGGGGGGGGTGCTTTTTTCACTGGTAACATAACCGAATCACTGCCTCATTGGGAATGATGCAGTATGGATGCTTCCGGTATGAGTCGACTTGCCACTTACAATTTTCAAACGACTTTGCTGCTCTTGGTATTCTCTACGTGTGGACCGGGGTCTACTGATGCTATTATCAATAGATAAAGAAGGACACATATGACGAGTGAGCCTTATTGGGAGGCTTTCTCCCGCTGCTTTGAAGCGGGAGTTTATGAAGCTGGAACCGTAATCTTGCTGAATACCCACCTACTTGGTACTGCGGGTGCCGATTTTCATGCAGGTGGTCTGTGGATGATACTACTTGCTTTTCATTCACCCCACGGAGGATTTTCATCTGGCTAGCTTCATGCCTCCTGTAGTGGCTACTACGTCTTTGAGCTGTACTGAGAGCCGGGCACTGGTAGTCGTTTCAGTTTTGTATCTACTTTATTTTATTGTCTCATTCTCTTGTCTAGTGACACAGGCCTTGAGCCAGCGTGCGCTATTTCCGACCAAAAAAAGAATGCTATTTATGGGGCAACCCCAGAATGCTTTTTTGTGACATTTCAGTAGTTGCACTCAAGGCAGGTTCACAGGTCTCCAGTTGTCACTTGAAACGATACAGAGAAGATTAGCATGACCTTGCTGGTTGGATGCAGAGACTCGAAGCAGTCTTGGAAAAGGGTGCACGCGGCGTTTGAATGATCCCGTGCATTTTGAGATGGTAGCGCGGAGCTCCTGGTTGCGATTTGGAGCGGGCGCTTGGAGCAGCGACTTTTGCATGTTGGTGTTGACTCTGGTGATTTTGTGCAGTACAGGTCAACAAGGAAATTCGAGATCCAAGGTGCGCACTCTAGTGAGGAATCTGGATGGTTGTTCAGGTGATGAACAACATGGCATTGCTGGATTGGCTTTGTACAATCTTTGCATGTTGCCTCAGTACAGGATGTATGAAGCATGCAATGTAGTCGACTGCCCGGAGATGTTCTTTGAGCCCAATGACGGTGAGTTGCTGGAGCCCAAGCAAGTTTTGTGCTTGGCTGAGGAGTGCAACAGATGTGACATGCTGCAGTGGAATTCCCGTACAGTTTGGAATTTTGCTTCTTGGTGCAATGTTGAACCAGGTTGCATGGATGACTTTTCGAACAGTGATGACCATTTTCATTTCCATTCTGGCTATCTCTACGATGCAGCAGTGCAGGCAATTTCAGGTGCAGACGATCAGTTTTTCATGACAGGCGCAATGTCCAACTACTTTCAGAGCGGTTCTGGCTACTTCGACATAAACCATTTTCATAGCAATTCTGGCAATTTCCAACTGTGCAATTTTCAGTACAATGCTGGCAATCTCAACCTTGCAATCAACAGTGCAGTGCTTGGAACGTTGATGTCAAAGCTTGTGCATGGCATGCAGTTTCAACCCAATCATGACTTTGATACTTGCAGGGATGTTCAGGTGCGGTCCAGTACAGGTTTCATTGAGACATGCAGTGAAACGGAGTTTGCAGTTGGTTTCAACAGTTTGCTTGGTTCAGTGGCTTGGACAATTGATGCTTGTGACGATGCAATGTGCGTGTCAGTGGACAGCTTGGTCGAGAATCTCTCATCGACATGTTGTGACGAGGTTTTGGTATTTGGTTCAACGGCAATTGACAATCTTCTCACACTGGTGACAGTTTTGTGCAAGAAGGCCCATGGTTGGTTGCAAATCCTGGCAACATGGACATGGATGCAATGGTTGATCATGGCAGTGACGGTGACTGCGCTGGTGTGTGGCTTGTGGTATGTCTTCTTGCAAATGAGCCACTTGAGCAATGGCAATGACCTCAGATCAAGGACATGTCGAAAGGTGCAAAGGCGTTCTGCAATCAAGCAGCAGCGCCAACTCATGGCAGTGTTGTTCCTTTGCAGTTGCATGAACGCAAGGGCTATGGATGAACAAACCAACATCCAGTCTGCCTTCTTGCAAGGTATGACCTCAATGGCAGAGGCAGCCACTCGAGCTGCGGTGGCTGCAGAGCGTGCCTTGGAGCGGGCCACATCGACTACAACTGGGTCCAACTCCAATGAAGGACTTTCGGCCTCGAGAATCTTGAAGGCTCCTGACGTGTATTCTGGAGAAGATCCGATGTTGTTTATGCAATGGAAACAGCAATTTACGAGTTGGCTATGTTTTGGTGACTCTCGATACATGGAAGCATTGGACAACCTCGAGAAGAAATCAGAAGCTCCTCCTCTGACTGCATACAACTCAGATGAGCGTGACATGAGTCAGAAGTTGTTTGCTGTTTTAACCTCCTATCTCAGGGGGAGATGTGCTCACCTGGTCAGAGCTGAGACGAAGAACAAGGATGGATTCAAATTGTGGCATACTCTGTGCAAGGAGTATATGCCAAACACCAGACAGCGTGCTTTGGCTTTGGCTCAGGCCCTGAGTGCCTACCCGACCTTCAGCAAGGAGAAGAGTGCCCTGGAATCCATTTTGTCATTCGAACAACTGGTGATGCAATACGAAGAAGCTTCAGGAAGCACATATCCCCTGGAATTGATGTCAGCTACCCTCATACGTTGCTGTCAGCCAAAGTTGAGGGAGCAACTTCAACTTGCAATCAATGAGCAGGAAATTCGAGACAAGGTGCTATCCTTTGAAAGGGTAAGCAAAGTTTGGTCCACGGAACAGGTGCTTAGGCACATACAGGACAATCCAAGTTACTCTGGAGGTACAGCAGATGGCCCTTCACCCATGGAAGTTGACCGAGTTGAGAAAGGAAAAGGAAAAAGCAAGGGCAAGAAAGGCAAGGGTTTCTCTGGAGGTGAATGGATCAATTCTTGGACCTATGCACGAGGACGTGGACGAGGCCGACAAAACAAAGGCAAAGGCAAGGGTAAATCCAAAGGAAAGAACAAAGGGAAGAAAGGCGGTGGAAACAAAGGAAAAGGCAAGAAAGGCGGCCGAGGTGGAGGAAAGGTAGCATATGGCCAGTGTTCAAACTGCTATGAGTACGGCCATTGGGCAAAAGATTGCCCCAACATGGTGAATCAGGTGAAGCAGGAGCCTGTGGCGCCCAATGCTACTTCAGCCACAGCTCATCAAGCTGCACCCAAAGCTGCAGGCAGCCCAGTGGTGAGACGCATCTTTCAGTTTGGCGGCAGTGTTCCTTCAAGTCCTACATCGCCTGCTTCCCCAACACCATCTCAGGTCCGAATGGTTTTGCTTCAGGACTTGGACGATTGGACTCAGGTTGCAACTGATTCTGGTGAAAGTGAATGGGTGATCCTGGATAGCGGTTCAGATGTCAGCTTGTTGCCATCGAGGTTTCAGGCAAATGGCTCTTCTGGCTTAGCCCCTGGTGCATTGCAGAATTGCCAGGGTGGATCGCTGCAGACGACTGGAATCAGGAAAGCCGAGCTTGTCACTACGACTTTGGATGGTGAGGAAGTGCTTTTGCAGCATGATTTCATTGTTGGCAACGTGACCTCATGCTTGGTGTCGCTTGGACAGTTGTATCAAGGTGGTTGGACGATTCACAAGGATCAGAGCAGTGGTGATCTCAGCTTGATGGCTCCTGGAGATGAGNGTTGTATCAAGGTGGTTGGACGATTCACAAGGATCAGAGCAGTGGTGATCTCAGCTTGATGGCTCCTGGAGATGAGATCAGGATACCGATTGAGTATCGAAACAGATCCTTTGCCATCAAAGCCCATGTTCGGCAGGTCGTGGACGAGACCTTCAGTACGGGCATGGCCAAGGATGACAATGAGGACAAGCTGATGGTTCGAACAGTGGTATGCGCTCCAGAGAGCATCGACACAGCACCCATGGACAGTTGGGAGATGACAGCTGATGGTACACCTTTCTACAAGTCAATCACCACAGACTATGTTGATCCCAGGGATATTTGGGGCAAGTACTGGCCCTACAGGACCACTTTGATTCGAAAGCACCAAGGTGAAAGCCGACATTGGACAGTTGTGGAGGTCAGTGCAAAGTTCATGGACAAGCGTGCTCCATTTGGTATGATCGATCAGTTTCTGTTGACAATTGGATTTGATTCAGACTGTGAGTCATTGACGCTTCTTGGAGTTGAACCTCATACTTTGCTTGACTTGGGATTGNATTCAGACTGTGAGTCATTGACGCTTCTTGGAGTTGAACCTCATACTTTGCTTGACTTGGGATTGGTGGTTGTGAACGAAGCTGGAGATGTCATGTTTGGACATGATGATGAGATGATTGGTGGTTTGCGTGACGAGCTTCCAGGTGAAAAGCCAAAGGTGGACGCACCCAAACCTCAACAAAAGTTTGTGCCAGATGTTCTACCACCTCTACCTGAGGATGTCCCACAACCGGCAGGAGAAATTGAAGCGGGAGAACCTATCGAAGCGGTTCCAGAAGTGTTGGTTGAAGGACCTGCAGACTCTGTGACAATCCACGATGATTTGGTGGCGACTCCAAACTCTGCCATCAAACACTTGCGTGATGCTTGCAAATGGCTGGGTATTTCACAGGCAGGTTCCAAACAACGCATGTTCAGCAGAATACAAAGGGCAAGGGATCAGGCTATCAAACGTTCAATGGTGGAAGCTGCAAAGAGCAGTACAAACGTGATGTACCCGAAGTTCATCCAGTTCCAGTTCCACCACAACCCTCTGAACAAGAGAAGTCAGAGCACATGTTGACTCACACACCTTTTCAACCCTGGTGTGAGTATTGTGTGATGAGCAGATCCCGAGCCAACCAACATCCACATGTTTCAGATCCTGCGCAAGATGCTCAACGAGAACACCCGACAGTTCAGTGCGATTTCTTTTTCATGGAAGCTGGAAAGGAGGATGCAGTTGTGGCTTTGTTGATGGTTGACATTTGGTCAAGGTATGTGTCAGTGATGCCATTGAAGCCCAGAAATACTCAGACTGTTGGCAATGCGCTGGTGAAATTCCTCAGTGATGTTGGACGTGTTGAGAAGACAGAAATAGCAGGAGACAACGAACCAGTACTTGCCGCTGGGATGAGGTTCTGCCAAAGGACGAGACAGCAATTGGGTCTTGAGACCATTCTGACTTGGAACAGAACCTATGAGAAGACAAGGACCAGTGTTGCT
>BGPT01000909.1:232870-252360 GCA_003297045.1 Symbiodinium sp. clade C Y103 | reverse complement strand
GTGAGGAATGGGATGCTACGTTGGTTTTGGGAGTTGAAATGATCCCCAGTCAGGTGTTTGGTCATCGACAGGTGAAACCCAAACAGAAGATCATTCCTCTTCAAGCCCCAGCAGCAAGTGCAATCGATGAAGAGGCAGAAGCGGTCAGAGGATATGTTTCTGAAGGCTATTCTCCCTCTGAAGGAGTTCCAGACGCTGAGCAAGTTCAAGATGCGAGAACTTGGGAAGAGGCTGGCTTGGAGAATCCATTCTCACCTATGGCAACTCCCCAATCAATCAAGGAGTCAGACCAAGGTGGGGGTGTACTGGTGACACCCATGGTTGAAGGTGACAGTGATGTGGACGTTGAAATCCCTTCAAGCTCGACAAAGCATGCAGCCAGCGATCCTCTTCCTGGAGAGAGATCGAAAGCTCAGAAGATGGATGATGATCCAACGCCAGTGCCTAAGATGAAGGCAAGTCGCACAGACGAGCGTGTGAATCAGGTTGAAGAGCTCGAGNTCAGAAGATGGATGATGATCCAACGCCAGTGCCTAAGATGAAGGCAAGTCGCACAGACGAGCGTGTGAATCAGGTTGAAGAGCTCGAGATGTGCCACAACGATGAGAGCATGTTTCCTGATGATTTTGAGGATGATGCTTGCGGTTTCGACTCTGAAGATGAGTACATTGCTGGTCAGGAAGAAGGTGATGGTCCTCCTGATGTCAGTGCTGAGAAACTCCGTGAGTTGGAGGAGAGAGCAGCACTGGACGAAGTTGAAAAGCTGTACAAGATGGATGTGATACAGCCAGTTGTTCTTGCAGATGATGATGCTGCAGTTCAGAATGTGGTGGACACAACCCTGGTTTATGACTGGAGGTTTCGAGNGTTGTTTACCCGGGCAGAGAAATGCTGCACTCAGGTGGCACCAACACATCGGTGGCCTATGTGAACAAGCCGACCTTGAAGCTTTTCCAGGTGCACCAACAATTCTGCGTCACAGAGACATCAACAGGAAGATCTATGTCAACATCCATGTGGATGACATTCTACTTGTTTGCAACCCTGGTGATGTGGAATGGTTTCAGCATACAGTTGGTGAAACTTTGACGATGAAGTTGGACGGCCCATATTTGCCTGGGAGTGGAAAACAATTGATGTACCTCAAGAAGAGGATGACAATGCGGCCAAATGGAATTCTCATCCAGCCGAGCTCAACATACATCCCGAAGTTGGTTGCTTTGATGAAAGTCAATGGGAGGAGGAAGAAAGGTTTGCCATACCATGCAACATTGGAGAACTTCAATGCGGACTTGATGCTGGAAAGTGAACTGCTCGATGTTGAGCAGGCGGCTACATACAGGTCTGGTCTTGGGTTGGCATTTTATCTGGCCATGGATCGCCCAGATATTCAGTTTGCGGTGAAAACTCTTGCCTCCTACATGTCGAAGCCGAGCATCAAGGCTATGTCAGCGCTGAATCATATCTGGATGGGACAGCAGACGATGGATTGCTCCTACAAACAACAGATGAGAGCCAGTGTGTCTTTGATGTCTGGAGGGATGATGTGGTGATCTCAGACGAGGCGACAATTCCCTCAGAGCAGTCGACAGCCCGGTTCAACATTGATGCATTCAGTGACAGCTCGTGGGCGGACTGCAAGACAACTCGAAAGAGTACATCATCTGGCTTGGTGTTTGTCAAGGGAGCGATGGTTTTGAGCATTTGCAGAACACAAGCTTCAGTGGCATTGTCAAGCTGTGAGGCTGAGCTCTACGCTGCAAATGGTTTGATGGTGGAATGTTTGTTTCTGTACCGGCTATGCAAATTTCTTTGCAAGNGTTCTATTTGCAGAACTTGCTGAGGGCTGGAATCTTTACAATCCACAAGATCCACACGAAGCTCAATCCCAGTGACTTGAACACCAAACGTCTCAGTGGAGAGCGACGCAAATTCTTGGGACGACTCATTGGACTGTTCATGGCTGGTGAAAGGAATGATGACAATGAAATCAGACAGATCCGAAGGGTGAATCAAATCACTCGACATCAAGCTGTGCGATTGGTTCAGATGGCGGCAGCAGCACTTGGAGTGTGTTCACAGTTGAAAGGCTGCAGTTCAGCTTCAGGCGCTGGAATCCCAGTTGAGTATCTCCACCAAGATACAACAATAGCAATCTTTGCAGATGCAGTGGATGGATGGGTGACCTTGGTAACCCATGGAATGGTGACAATGGTCTTCACAGTGGTCAAGCTGGTGACATTTACACTTGGATGCTCAATTCTGGTGGCAGGTTTTGCTTTTCTGGTTTTGGGGCCATTGACATGGCGCAACAGCATTCTGGTACGATGGTTCGAGCGACGATGTGCCCGATACACCATGGGATGGCGATACCGGCTGATGATCAAACCTTCACTGCAGTTGGCAAAGTGGTTGCTTGGAAAGGAGATTGTGTACCTCCGTGCACGATTCCGAGCAGCAGGGCAACGTGGTGACATGATGATTGACATTGAGTCAATTCACCACGACCTCGAAGAGTATTTGGGTGGAGAGAGAATCCGATTGGATGTTCCGAGACAAGCTGGTGAGCCTCAACATCCAAACGTGCAGTTGCATGACGAAATGATGGAAGGTGAAGAAGAAGAAGGAGGAGATGATGACAATCCTCCCGATGACTCACCAGGTGAAGGAGGTGACGATCCCAACGGAGATGAGATTGTCAACGCAGTTCTCAACGGAGTTCCATTGAATGGTCAAGCAGTGAATCAACCTCCAAACCATGACTATGAGGATGAAGATGAGGAAATGCCCGAGGAGACGGTGTATGAACGCCGAAGGCGATACTTGAATAGTGGACAAGATGAGGTGAGTGACCCCGATGAGTGGGCAGACATCCACTACGGGAACTTGGAGTTCTTTGACTATGACAGGATGATCGCTTTCTCAAGGGCAAATCAGATCAGGTTGGGGAGAGCTGCACAGACCCTACGAAACAGGCATGACACTGCAGCAGCCGAAGGAAACTGGGCTGAGGCAGCAGTGATGCTCAGAGCGTTGCATGAGGTGGAAGAGCTGGCGAACGTTGCATAGCAATCAGTGCCTGTGGTGGTAGCTCAATGGTATGATCCCAGTGAGACACTGATAGCTGGGTGACTGCCAAATTCAATTTTTCAATGTGCCTGGAGACAAATTCGAGAATACATGCATGGCACAGTAGGCCTATGTAAAGGGCTAGCATTTGCAAGGGCACCACGACAAAAGTGTGACGACACTTCAAAGAACTGTCGTCAAGGTGGGGTGTCAGATTTTCTCTACTGCACTCACTAGGAACAGTCATGTCTCCAGTTGTCACTTGAAACGATACAGAGAAGATTAGCATGACCTTGCTGGTTGGATGACACAGCACAAATCACTTTGTACAAATCCTGCAATCACAGTGGCTCGAAGAAGTCATAGAGAAAAGGTGCGGCGGCATTTGAGTTGTTCCGCGAAAACATATCGTTTCCATGGAATTTCTTTTTTATGGCCCAAAGGAAGTTTTTTTGATGATAATATGGTTGCTGTGGGAAATGGGGCCGTGCCAAGGGCTGTGCTGCAAGATTACAAATCTTGCGTTTTGTTTTTATTTGTTTTTATCTCAGCCAGTGCGGGAAAATCTTAGCACGGAATTGAGACACAAGGCAAAAAGTAGAGAAGGATTTTTTCTTGTATAGACTTGCATTGCGGATGGAGCTGACAGAGTCTTCCTGGTTCAAAAAAGGCGCAAAACCGTGCTGATAGGCTCATAGCAGAGGAAAGAAGGTATGCATGGAAACGCGCGTGTGTTTCCAGGTCGTAGGATCAAAAGAGGAGGAAATCCGTATGTGTTTCTATAGTATCATGGTAATTTTATTATGAATACGTATGTGTTTCCATACTATACAAGTCCCCAAACCATAAACACGTGTGTGTGTGTGTGTTTGCACATACAGAGCAGAAATCCAGTAGGAAACGCGTATGTGTTAAAAATGTTTTTTTTTTGCGATTTCTCAAACATGCTGTCCGGAGGTATTTCATCGTTTCAAGCCTGCACCTAATTACGACTAAGGAATCTTTTAAAAACTTCCAAATTAGAACCACAAAGATGTTGTCGAATATGGCACCATGACCAACATGCATGTGCCAGCATGGAAGGCAGTACGGTCATGTTTTTGCCATGGAAATTTACCGATTCAGGCACAAAAAAAGACAAAAAACGGGAAGAAGCAAAAAGTAAGTCACTTACAACAAACGCATCAGAACTATCGAAATCATTGCACAAATCACGAAGGAAAAAAGATACAAGAGATATAACTTGCTGACAAATTATCTAAAATAATTGAATATAACTTCAAGTTAAGTTCCCTATTTCCAATTATATGTAACATAAATCCAACTTAAGTCGGGGCGTCTATATGTAAGGAACAAATAGTAAGCCTAAAGCGGGTTATGCTGACGAAGGGGCAAAGCTTCCACAAAAAACAGCTCTCTCCGCAGCCTTTTTTTGGCAGTTCAAAAGTCATTGCCGCTTTTCAGCTGTTCAATGTATCAAGGGACACACATCACTTGCATGTTTGCGAACATGGAGTCTATATCCGGCTTCCGAAGAAGAAACAGGCTATCAAGTTCCAATGGTAAGCCAAGGACGCTCCAAGTCATTCGTTACTTAGGGGCATTGGAGTTTTTACAGCCTTTCGTCTCGTAAGGCTGAATTAATTCTCGGCAGTCCTGACAGAAGGGCAATGGCAGAGGCACGATACCATCAGCGTACTGGCCGAAGCTTTCCAAATGCGCAGCACATGCAAGAGACTGAGCTCCTGGCAGCAACATGGTCCCAGCCCCCCTCGGTGGCGCTGTCACACCCAAAGGCTCCCAGATTGAAAAAAATCAATATTATTGAAAGTTTGAACCGAAGCTGAACATCTGCTAAAAATCAATCGAATTCTATCAAAAACTTTTGTCAAAAAATCAATAGAAAATTGTTTGAAAAAGTAAATGTCTTAAATGCAAGAGTAAAAATCAATAGAATGTTTAAAAATGAGGGCAGTTGGCGCAGTCAACAAACGTTTATTTCTTTGTAACTAACTTTGATGGAGGGGACGTAATCAAAGCTGGCATTCAATTTGAGACTTGTCATTCAGTTGTCTTGTTCGGTTGTGAACGGTTTCTCAATCTCCGCCTTCCGTGAGCGTGCTCAAAGGGAGAGGTGGGAGGGTACCGCCGTTGATTTGTCGGGCAGGGGGGATGTGATACCCGCTGAGCAGATGTCCATATCGGTGCCTGTGGATACACCCCCTAGCTCGACACCCGTTGCTGTTGCTGCGGAAGAGGCTGTGCCAGAGAACGTGGAAGCTGTGCCGTGAAGTGGAGCCTTGAGCAGCCGGCACGTTCATGGTTTTGGGCAACAAGTTTTTGGCACTTCGTTTTGATGCACACCCAGCCGCTCTACATTAGCTTTCATGCCTGCATGTTCGGGGGCAGCAGGCCCAAGCGAACAACCATCTCCACAGACGTGGCGGAGCTGGCTGAGTTGTCGTGCGAATGCACAAATCAACATGCTCATTTGCCTTGGGGTTATACCCCACAAGGCTTTGCCACGGCTGCAGAAGTGGAGTATCCTCTAGAACTATGTCGCCAATGGGCCGCCATTATCGTCAAAGTTGTGGAAAGCAAGTTCAAGGCCACCATGACTCCACTCCCAAGCCACCCTGACAAAAAGGCCAGGGCTCACAGCGTGAAACAGACCAGAAAGTCTCTGGCATTCATGCCAGATTGGAGCCATGTGGACACAATATCATTGGCCCAAATGCCCTTCTTCACAGTCGGCACCAAGCTTTCCAACGACTTCACCGACGCCAATGGCACCATTCCTGTGTACTCCAGGATTCTCAGAATCACAGCAGCCCCACTCACTCAAGAGGGGGGGAGATCAAAGTGGAGTGGTGCAAGTAGCATACGGTGTGCCGTGGACAGAGGAGGCCTTCATTGAAGAAGCTCGACGCCGAGGACATCCAGCCAACTTGATCTACTTGTCGAAAGGCTTGAGGGGTGCCATCAATGCCAATGCAGCCCTAGATCCTGATGTGATCGTCCTGAAGAGGGCTCAGTGGTTCAAAAGGTGGACAAACAGAGCGTTCGAGTTGAGGAAGCAGGAGGAGCAACTTCACTCCAAGTTGCCGCCACACCGTAAGAACATCCTCAAAGGGAAAATGTTCTTGGTTTTGCATGAGATCCTAGTGGACCTTGGTTACCCTGACCTGCAGATCGTTCAGGACATGCAGGACGGATTCTCCCTTGTTGGGGTTGCTGACGGAGGAGGAATTCTGCCGGCCGAGTTTCAACCAGCCACACTGAGCCTCCAAGATTTGGCAGCTCACTCTGCCAGAAGCAATCAAGCCATCTTTCACTCCACGAAATCCAGCGGGGATGGCAAGGTGGACCAGGAGCTTTGGACCAAAACCATGGCTGAGGTAGAGAAAGGATGGTTGGAGGAGCTGCCCGGGATGCCTTCGGACGGAGGCCGCTTGTCAAGGAGGTTTGCAGTTGGCCAAGCTGAAAAGGTCAGACCAATTGACAACTACACGGAGTCACAGATCAACGACGCAGTGTCGGTGACTGGAAGGTGTACCGTTGACGGAGTCGACACCATCAGTGGCATGGGGGCCGAGCTCATGCGTGCCTTGAAGCAGGAGAAGAAGCCCACTCGACTTCTTGGCCGGAGGTTCGATCTCAAAAGTGCCTACAGACAGCTGGCGGTGCGGGATGACTCTCTGAAATGGGCCCGCCTAGCGGTGTTTTGCCCCGTGGATAGGATTACCAGGTGTTTCCAACAGTACTCCCTGCCCTTTGGAGCCAAGGCCAGCGTGGTTGCATTTCTCAGGTCTGCGCGAATGATCCAATGGATTGCACATCGTTTAGAGATAGCGGCAAGATGACTACGTTTGCTTGGCCCCTGAAGTTGTCGCCAACAGCAGTGAAAAAGCTTTCGAGCTCCTGCTAGATCTGCTGGGGTGGGAGTTCGACAAGAGTGGAGACAAGGCCGACCAGATGAGCGAGACCGTGTCTGCCTTAGGTGTTCTCTTCGATTTGAGTCAAACTGGCGAGGGAGTCTTCACTGTGCAGAACACCGAGAAGAGAAAAGCCGACATCTCCGCTCAGATTGCAGAGGTACTGGAATTGGGTCGCATGTCTGCCTCAAAAGCAGCATCCTTGAAAGGGAGGCTGGGTTTCGGTGAGGGTCAACTGTTTGGCCGAGCCATCCGACGCCTGGTCAACGAGTTGGGCAGGCATGCCATGTACCTTCCGCTGAGGGGAAGGCTTTTGGAGGAGACCAGACGCGCGCTGGAGCTCGTGGGCCCGAGGATAGTGACAGCGGGGCCACGCAGAGTTGAGGCTGACACCAGCCAGGTGCTGTACTTGTTCACAGATGCAAGCTTTGACCAGGAGACCAAGTGTGGAGGCTTGGGTGCAGTTCTCATCGGTCAAGCCGGCAATGTAGTTGTGATGCGAAGCCCCAACTGAGTTCTGCCGCTCCTTCATGCATGCAGAACAAGAACAGGCCATAGGTGAGCTCGAAGCGTTCGCAGTTCTGGTAGCCTTTCGAGTATGGTCCTCCTCTTTCACATCAAGGCACTTAATCTGCCTTTTAGACAACGAAGGCTCGAGGTTCCTCATTTTGAAAGGTTACTCATCCAACAAAGTGTTGGAGGATATCGTGCACGAGATAGCACTCCTTGAGGAAGAACTTAGCACGCTTGCTTGGTACGCCAGCGTACCCACAGAAGCAAATCTGGCAGACTTCCCATCCAGACTGAAGTCGCATCCCATGCTGCAGGGTCACCTTGAAGTCAAAGTTGGTGACCTATGGCAAATCTTGCGGAGTGCGAGATCTAGATTGCCACAGCCCTCTCAAAGATGGGGGAATGGTGGTATGGGCTGAGCTGTGACTGCCCAAGATCCTTCCCGCGGTGCAGTAGATCCAGCCAAACGTTGGGCCGGTAGTGCATGGCAATGGTGTCGGGATGTTATCCCTTAAATCTGGCTGAAACAACAGAAGGTTCTCTCACCAATGTGGTTTGTCGCCTGCTTGTGTTTGATGATGAACATGACAGACACGTGCTTTCACTGGTTCCTCAGGGTGTGAAGATCACATATCGTGGGTGCTTAGATGGTGGATTCAATCTGTTTACTATTCTGGACTGCAGATTCATCCGGCAATTCCCTGAGCCCCACTTTGAGATGACTGATCACACGAAGCTGCTTTGTCACATTCCGCCTTCCTGGGACCCTCTGCATAGAGTCATCGAACTCTGTAGTGGTATGGGTGCTCTTGGTTTTCGGGCTACTGCAATGGGATTTCAGACTATGGTGGGAAATGACATGAATAGCAACATGGCAGATCTGTTCTCAGTGCATACTCAGACCAAATGCATCACTGGGGATATCAGTCAGAATGATGTCATCTATTCGGTGTGGAAACACTCAGCTGGAGCTCACTTGCTCACGGCTGGCTTCAGTTGCCAACCCTTTTCGTTTGCAGGAGACCAATTAAGCCAGTATGACAGTCGATCGAGTTCTCTCACGGCAGTTCTTGCGGCAGGTTTCCTTCTCCAGTGCTATGTCATGCTTCTAGAGTGTGTTGCACCGGCAGGTCGAAGTGAATGGGTGAAACAACAGCTGAGGCATTTCTGTGAGGTAACAGGTTTTGAGATGACTGAGGTTGTGTTGAAACTTGATGACATCTGGCCTGCGAAGCGTGAACGTTGGTGGTGTTTGCTCACTTCACCTTTGATTGGGGCCATTCCTTTGCAGCCCTGGCCGAAGTTGTGCTCGCTTCCTGCTGTTGACCACCTGATCCCTGAAAAAGATGAGAGGGCCCTTCATTTGACCCCCGAAGAGATGGATGCTTTTGGGGTTTCTGATGGAACGTATCCCAAATATTAGCTCAATGCCAAAGGTCATTGCTCATGTGTGTTGCACTCTTTGGGTTCTCAGCTTTTTGCATGCCCTTGTGGATGTAGAAGTTCAGGTTTGTCTGCACACCGCCTGGCCACCAAAGACCTTTTTGGCATCCTCATCCAAAGTGCAGAAGATGCATCCGGCGTGTCTCACATTCGACATCCGCATCCGTGTGAAATTCAAGCCTTGACAGGTGTTGATCCAGTGTTGGACTATGGACCGCATGTGAAGCTCACTTTGACGGCCCTTGGACAACTTGCCAGTCCTTTGCAGTCTCTGTGGCTTTTTGCAGCCATTGCTGAGCGCCTTGAAACCCTGCAACATGGCATGTCCACTCACACACCACTTGCCCATTTGCAGGCATACAGATCATGGTTGGTCATGAGATGTCAACTTGTTTGGCCATGTTCCTCACCATTGATTTCTGACCGTGATTTTATTGCATTGATCAACAATTGGAAGGATGTCCCTGATCTTTCTTTGGAAGAACTGCATGATGCATTCTCCCAAATGGGATGCGATTGGTGCCTCATTTTTGCCCATTGGTGCAATTCTGGATTTCATCATTCGTACGTCACCAGAACAAACCCATCCTGGTGCTGCTGAGGTGTCACGAACGGCCGATGAGCAGATGGACGTGGACCATGAAGTGCCTACTCCATGGCTGGAAAGCATATCCTGAGGTCAATTGTGATTCGTGTGAAGTTGCAGTAGTTATCCCAGGTGAAGCTCCCGTGACGTTCAAACTCCGCACAGGTGCAACTGTGGCTGAATATTTGGCTGCATATTCGGACTTGACCGGGTCTCCGTTTCAGGCCAAAGTCCAACTTGCCGATGGCACTGATGTTGAGTTTTCACATGTGATGCAGCCGGGTCAGACATTGGTTGTTCATGTCTCCAGTCTTCCATGGGAATGTGGGCCGCTCCCTAGAATGCCCGAGATGAATGAATCAAATGTTGAGGTTGCTTTTGTCAACCCAGTTGAGCCTGATCGACATGTGCCACCAACGGACATTGATCCCACTGCTGCATGGACAGGTCCAGCCCAAACTGGTCCGCATGTCCCTGAGTACCACCGTCCGTCTATCTTTGATGTTGGAGAAGTCTCTGTGTCCAATACCAAGACTATTGAAAACGAATCTTGGGACAACGCAGCCCCATTGCTTGCCCTGAAGGATACCCAGTTTCTGCGCCTGCCTGTTCCGAGCGTCCATGACACCAAGCAGCTTTGGTCATTGAGACACCAATTCATTCAGGTTGTTGATCGATTGCAGATCTTGCAGAACCAAGGTGACTACATGTCTGATGATGAGTTGCGCTTTCATTTCACACACACTTGCGGAATGCAGCGGTAGAACTCCGATTCAAACATTCGACCTCACCCAGAGCCATCACCATCTTGGATCCACTGCTTGCCACAGGTTTTCTGCAGGGTCCTGACACGTTTTGTAGGAACTGAGCGAGTGACCATTTGGAAGTTGCTCAGGGGCGTGCTGATCTGATCACTGCTTTCCTCAATGAAGGTCACTGGACTCCTGTCTTCATGACGCTTGTGAAAGACACACTGATGATCACCACATGGGATGCGCCGCACGTTGTCCATGACCAAATGAATCGAGTGTTGCATGTCATTGCAGAGAGTTTTGGGTTTGACAATCCCATTGTCAATCGCCAACAAAGGCTGTATTTCACATCCAGTCTGTGCGGCGCATTGTCCTTGAGTTTCCTGCACAACGTGTTGCTTGGACATATGTTGCCCACCTCACATGAAGATGCCCTGATCATTCACCAGCAATTGCGTGCCCAGTACACAGAAGCTCTCCGACCATGTGCAATTGCCTTGCGCCCATGGATATGGGGAGCAGGTGACACACCTGATGATGTTCCCACCATGCAAGATTCAGTTGAAGTGCCGCTGCACCCCATGGACTGACACATGATGCTGTGGCTCTTGGCCATTCCTGCATGTCGATTGATGCCAGACTTGCCCTCATGGATGCCCATGGCCTTGCCTTTGGTGATGATGAAATGCGTTTTCATCTCAATGGGCTTGTGCATGCTCCCCCGTCTTTTCCACGATATGGTGATAGGCCTGCCACTGTCTTCACATTGTTGGAACCTCTGCTGTTTGACACCTGGACCACTGTGGGCCGCCATTTGTGTCAGAGTTGGTGTCGCACGAATCAGCACCTGAGTCAGCCGCACAACAATGTGATCTCCGTCATTGTGCTGCGTGAGCATTGGATCCCTCTTTGGTTTGTTCCCCATGGCCCTGTCCTGCAGTGTCACGTGTTGCATGATGATGTTTCCATTGATGCTGATTTGCGACCGATCCTTGAGACCATTGCGTTTGGTTTGCAATTTCGTGAGTTGGTCCTGCATGTGATTCCCACACGCCTGCCAGACAATCAGCTGTGTGGTCCACTTGCCATCACATTCCTGCGCCATGTTATGTATGGCCATTGGATGCCGCGCAATGTGCATGAGCTCCGTGATGAGCACACTGAACTCCGTGCCAGCTTTGTCGCAGCTATGTACACACACAGCATATGTAGTTGCCCTACGGTGTGGGGGTGGGGATCTGCAAATCTTGCAAATGAACTTGCATTTGAGCTCGTCAAGCACGAAGTGCCCCCTGAACGAGCTGAACATCGAGCCACTTTGGCCCTGAAATCGATTGGTGCTGACTCCATCCAAAAAGCCCTAGCAGGCAAACAAATTTGGCGGCAGCTCAAATCATTTGCCAACCAAGTGAAGTTTCAGCTCATCCAGCCGGATGAATTGGCCGCGAATATTGCCAACAATGCCAAGGGAGATGTTACCAAAGGCGCCAAGACCACCAAAGCACTGCGCATGCCACAGCAGCCTGCTGAACTTGTGCTTGACCCCTCCAAATTGCAGGTCATGCCAGGTGTCTTTGTCAGTGGAGGGTCTCCTCTTGAACAATTGTCTCCTCAACAGATCGGCCCGGTGTCCAGTGGATTTGTCCTCATGAGTGCGTCTGATGCTGAGCCGTACCTGCGTTCCGGAACAATCGTGTCCAATGAGCCCCTGGCTTTGATTCTTTTTCATGGCCCTGGTGTCCATATCCAAACCACCCTTGCCCAACATGAAGCAGCTGTCCCTTGCAGATGCACGCTGAATCAGGAACCGATCCTTGCTGAGGCTACAGTCATCCAGATAGGGCGTGGTTTTGTGGAAAAAGCGACCCAGAATCCCATTCAGCTGGAATCCCTTGATGTGGCTACTCTCAAAGTGCTTGTCTATAGAGATGAATTGGACATTGAGTGGTCTGAGTTCATCAGCTCACCCATCAGACATCTCGTCGCCAAATGCCCCATTCTCAAGAAATGTGGGGAACAGAACTGCACATGCGGTGCCTGGCACAATGGGGAGTTGCTACCAGTTCGCGAGGTCCTGTTGGACGTTTGGCGCCGCCAATTCCTAAAGAGTTCGTTCAAGCCTGACAGGCCTCTAAGGCCGAGATCTTTTCTGTGTGCCTTTGCCTGCCAGCATGCCTGCTCACCAAGGTGCTCTCACTCAGCGGCAACAGTGGCATCTACTTTGAGGCCAGAACTGCAGATGGTCGCTCGACCATGAGTGAGTATGTAGTAGCGTGGACACCCAAAACCAATGCCCAGACTCTTCAACATCTGCGTCAGACCAATGCTGGGGTTTTAGGATTGGTTCGCATCGGCGATCGAAGAGGCCTCCGGTCCCAGCTAGCCAGGCTCAGTCCATCCATGCCTTGGTGCGACCAGACACCATGTACCTGCCTGTGGGACCTCGGAAGACATATCTCGTAGGCCCTTTTCCGTACAGTTGTGACAGACAAGCCATCTCCCGGGCGCTCAAGAAAGCCAATTGGGAGGCCAAGCCCCTTCAGCCCTCTGCCCCTGCTCATGGCAAAGGCAATGTTTGGCTCATTCAGGCCATAGAAGATCCCCCGGCAAGTGTCATCCCTACTTCACATGGAGAGGTGATCATCACTCGACACAGTGAGGAACCTTTGAACAAAACACCAGTTCCCGAAACCAGTTGGTGCTGCCACAACTCTTGCCCTCTGCGGGGGCGGTGCTCCGACCAAGGTACCAGATGCAGATCCATGGACCAAGTTTGACCCATGGAGCAAATATCAGCCGTCCACTGACTCAAACCGAGGCATGGCCCAGGCAACTGAAAGCCTCAAGCAGCTCGAGACAAGGATCTACGATGCGGTCGTTGATAAGTTGCCAACATCTGCCCCCATGGACGAGGATGTTCCAAATCGCCTCCAGGTTTTGGAGGGTCAGGTGCAGCAGCTGATGAACAAACACCAGACGCTGGAGCACAACATGGCTGAGTTCTCAAATCATCAGGGGCAGCAGATTTCAAATTTGCAAAGTCAGATCACTGCCCAGGGACAACAATTCCATGGCCAGTTGGCCTCTCAGGAGCAAAGCATCGCTGCTATGTTCGGGAGCCAGATGCAGCAGATCAGAGGATTGTTGTCAAAACATCCGCATGATTCGATGGAATGAAGACGTGGGGAGGGGTGCCGAAAGCCATGGACTCCTATTTTGTGGTTTTGGATTTCTCTGGTTTTCCTTGTGTGCTCCCTGTTCCCCACCTGTTTGGCAATCACTCACAGTTTGTTTCACAGGGGTGCGGCTGTGTGCCGCGAAACATCTCGAAGATGTCCTATTTCACGCTTGTTCATTTGCTTTTGTTTTCTCAGCACCTTTCGATTTGGTGAGGCCACACATCCAGGCCCATCTCAAGATGCCGAGTTTATTTTGGGGGCATTTAATCCGTCAGGGTTGAATCACAAAGCACAGTACCTGTCAACTCACCTATCCCATGGTGACGTTTGGGCGGTCTCTGAAACTCATTTGACTTCTCAGACCATGCAACAGTTCCGGAAAAGTTTGCGTTTCCATGATTCACCTTTTGTATCCTGTATAGGAGGCCACCCGGTCTCAACATCCAGTCAGGGCACCAAGTGGAAAGGAGTTGCTGTCCTTTCAAAGCATCCGACGAGGTTGGTTCCGCATAGTTGGCCTGAAGAGATCGCTTCTTCTTCCCGTGTTATGCTCTCGGCCAGCCTTGTTCATGATTCTTGGGTCCAGGGGGGAGTCCTTTATGGGGAACCTGATGGCCATATGCATCCGGATCATCGCACCCACAATGCAGCCCTGCTCCAAACCCTTGCCAGTCATGTGTGTCATCTTGTCAAAGGGTTCCGTTTTGTAGCAGGCGACTTCAATGAAACCATTGATTCTCTTCCGGCCTTCAGCATCCTCCAACAAGCTGGCTTCAAAGATTTGCAAACACTAGCCTATGAACGATTTGGACAACCAGTTGTGAACACTTGCAAGCAGCGATCCCGCAAAGATTTCTGTTTCATTTCACCGGAACTGCAAGACTTGTTAATTGCTGTTCAAGTGCTCGATGACATTTGGCCCGACCATGTTGTTCTCCAAGGCCGCTTTCAAAAACTGTCCTCCAGTGTTCCAAGCATGCGATGGTTCACACCACGTGAATTTCCGTGGCCTGTTGACTTTCATGTGCAGCCTGACTTTTGGTGCTCCTCCACGAGTGATGTGTCCACACGATATGCAAATTTGTGGCAACATGTTGAATCACAAGCCACCCCACATGTGCCTTTTGGTGTGTCCCATACTGCCTACGGGCGAGGCCAGGCTTTGACACCTGTACCAGCTCCTACCAGTCAAGTTGCACCCCTGCGTACCCCACGTAAGGGGGAGTTTGCGCCGCATTTTCATGGTGTGTTGCGGAAGCATGTTCAGTGGGTCCGTCAGGTCCGACGTCTCCAAGCCTTTGTTGGATTCCGCCAGAGTTCCAAACCCACTTGTGCTCCAGGCCAAGCTGCTCTGATGTGGCGAGCCGTATGTTCTGCCAAGAGTTTTCGTCCGACCCTTCCTGTCTGGTGGTGTCACAGCCAACACCATGCGATGGGAGCGCCTGCAGAGTGCCCTCTCTGCCCGCCAGATCATGCAACTGCCCTCTTGATTCTTGAGTCAGTCATCATGGCCACGAGGCATCTTGAGCAACAACTCATCAAAGAGTCCCGACAATATGCCCGCATGCGACGTGAACAGAATCCAAACACTGTCTTTCGTGACATCCGGGAGCCTGGCGGTTCTGGCCTTGACGTCCTTACCAGGTCTGCGGTTGCCCATGTCGAGAGTGTTGATAGTGACCACAGTTGCGTCCTGCTTGACCGTGCCCAGGATTGGACTGACCACCCTATCCTGTGTAATGGCAATCCTTTGCCGGTCATCCACGCTGAAGCCGACTGTATATGGGTCCATTCTGTTGATGATGTCCGTCCAAGTCTCCCTGTTTGTCAGTTGCAACTTTGTGGCACATTGCCGGAGCTGTCCCATGAATTTTTGACAACTTGGAGCCAACGGTGGCATCGCCACCAGCATGTGCCTGCTGACCAGTGGCGGGACATTGTTGATTTTGCGTGCTCACATCTGCCTAAAGGCCACTTCCAGTGGCCGTCACTGAATGTTGAAGCCCTACAACAGGCCATTTGTTCCAAAAAGGCCACCACTTCAGGGGGCCTTGACGGTGTATCGCTGGCTGACCTGAAAGCCACGCCGCCCACTGTTTTGCAGAACTTCTGTGACATGTTTCAGACTGCGGAGCTCACTGGAGCCTGGCCACGACAAGTGGTCGCAGGGAGAGTTTCATCAATTGCTAAGGTAGACCACCCGCAGTCAGCTTTGGACTTTAGACCTATTACTGTTCTTGGCCTTCTCTATCGGTGTTGGTCGTCCTATCATGCCCAGATTGCCTTGCGAATGCTGGACGATTACCTTCCCGCGGGATTGGTTGGCAGCCGACCCAACAAATATGCGGGACAGATCTGGTCCAGTCTTTTGTGGGATATTGAACAAGCCTATGCTGATTGCTCCGACTTGGGTGGCGTGATTGCTGACATTCAGAAAGCATTCAATTACATCCCAAGGCTTGCTGTCATGGAACTCTGTGCCCATGTTGGGCTTCCAGCGTCGATGCTTGTTGGCTGGACAGGTGCACTTGTCACCATGGAAAGACGATTTCAGATCCGTGACCACATCACCGACCCTCTTGGCAGCACGACAGGGGTTCCTGAGGGCTGTGCGCTCTCATGTGTTGCAATGATGGTTCTTGACTGGTCCCTGCACCTTTGGTTTCGCGTGATGATGCCACTTGCTAGGCCTTTGACATTTGTTGATGATTGGCAGGTCGTCACCACTGATAGCAGCCGCATTCAACAGATCATGGACTGTTTGTGTCAGTTTGCCCACATGATTGACATGTTGATCGATGAGCGTAAAACATTCAGTTGGTCCATCACCCGTGAAGGGCGAGCTAGCATTCGTGCTCAGGGGTTTGCTGTTGTGGCTCGTGGGCATAACCTGGGTGCCCATGTGCAGTTCACCCGACAACACACGAATTCTGTCCAGGTTGACCGTCTCCAGACCCTCCAGACACTTTGGCCTCGATTGCGGCTGTCCCCCAGTCCCTATCGCCAGAAACTCCGTGCAATCCTGATGGCCGCCTGGCCTCGAGGCCTCCATGCCATTGCGGCCACTACCATTAGTTCACAATGGTTTCAAACATTGAGGTCTGGAGCAATGAAAGGGCTTCTTGCGGATGGAGCTGGGGTGAACTCCCACCTCCATTTGGGAATGATTGAACGTCCTGTGCATGATCCGCAATCTTGTGTTTCATCCGTGATTGTGCCTGCCAAGCCTCTCTTGAGCGTACCCTTGCAGATGTGGTGTCAGGGCTCTCCGATGTCCCAGACAATAGTATCACTTCCACGCTGGCCACCCGTATCCAGATCCTTGGTTGGAATGTTACCCCTGAGGGATGCATCCGTGATGAGTTGGGAACTTTTTCGCTTTTCGATGTGAGCAGCCAAGAGCTCCATGATCGAGCTGCCCTTGCTTGGCAACATGTGATCTCCTCTGAGGTCCAACATCGCAAAGGCTTCGAGGCCTGCCACCGTGTCCATGCTGCGCACACCCGTGAGTGGCTTGTGCTCTTATCCAGTAGTGATGCTGCCCTTTTCCGCAAGGTACTCAATGGAGCCCACTTTACGCAAGATGTGATTTCCTTTAGCCAGCCAGAGTACTACTTGCTTGTACTGCGATTGCACAGACAGCAGGTTTCACAGATTTTGGCAGTGCCCATTTTTTGCTGCACAACGACAATCTTTTCCTGCTGGTTTGTGGCCATTGCTGCCTACTTTGCCTGAGGTGTTGACCTCTTGTGGATGGTCCTTGCAGCCGTGTACTTGCCATGCCTGGCAATGCCTGCTTGCCCAGATGCCAGACCCTGATCCTGTGGCATACGCGCCTGCCCCATGTGATGTTGTGCACATGTTCACAGATGGCAGTTGCCTCAACCAACATGACCGGGACTGCCGAATTGCCTCCTGGGTGGTTGTTCATGCTGATCCTGCTGCCAGTACCCTTGAAGGAAGTCATGTCGTTGATTCTGGCCCTTTGCCAGGACTGCTGCAGAATGCATACCGTGCGGAAGTGTATGGGGTCTTGCGTGCCTTTTTGGCCTGCCAACATTTGCCTAGCCGAGTGTGTTTGTGGATTGATTGTGCAGCTGTTGTCAAGCGCCTGCATAAGATTCTACAGGTAGATGCCCTAAGCCAAATAGCCCCCATGCAGACCTTTGGACAACCGTTTTCCATCTTGCCAATGCCTATCCGCCTGGGTGTGTTGGGGTTTTAAGGTAGCTGCGCACAAACAGGTGTCATCTTGTTCTTCTGACCTTGATGCATGGTGTGCCCGTAACAATGCTACAGCTGATCGAGCCGCGGTCAGAGCTAACTTTGCTCGTGACTCCGCCTTTTGGACATTGTACTTGAGACATCTTGCTGAGTGTAACCATGTTAGAATGATTAGTCGACATGTCCAACACGTGCAATTGGCAGTCAGCCGAGCCCAGGTGCGATTGGCGGATGATGTGATCCCTGAGCCCAGGGAGCCATATCGTTTCCCTGAACCCTCTAGCGGCATTGTGCTGCCGCCTCTGGCCCAGCTGCCTGCGGGTGCGGTGCGATGGTATGGAATTGAGGTTGTCAGACAACTTGTCAGTTGGTTTTGGCAGGGGGTGTCCCCAAGCGAACCTGTGCGATGGATCTCACATTTTCAACTCTACTTGGATTTTCAACTGGCGACAGGTGAAAGAGGACCAGTTCATTTTTCGAACTGGACGAATGGCAGTGATGTACCTTTGCTTGGCCTGCGTGACATTCCATTTAAGAAGAGAACACGCTGGTTTACTAAGGTGATGAAAGAAATTCTTCGCCATTTGCAGATTCCTTTGGAAACAGGTTTTGGTCGACCATTTTCTGAAGTCGTAGCTATGCATACTGGAGTGTGGGCCCTTGCGTGGCCTTTACAAAGATTGACCTCGATCGATCAGTGGATGAGTGCACGTTTGCCTGCTGCAGCCACCCGTGGTGGAAAAGCGCTTGACAGTTTGCCGCTGGCGTGCCGTGATTCACGCTTCGAGGAGGTCTTCATCACATTGTCCGATTAGTTTCCCGCCCAATACGGGCTCACATCGTTCGACTGTGTGAGCGCGACATTCAAATAGTACGAATGGTGGTATGGGCTGTGCAGAGAACAAGACTGAAATCCCCCTATGAGGTGTCAAAAAAGTGGAGCTGCCAGAGCGACCTTTTGAGTGCATCTTCAGTTGCAAATTGAATGTGTGAAGAAGAAATAATGAGGGCAGTTGGCGCAGTCAACAAACGTTTATTTCTTTGTAACTAACTTTGATGGAGGGGACGTAATCAAAGCTGGCATTCAATTTGAAACTTGTCATTCAGTTGTCTTGTTCGGTTGTGAATGGTTTCTCAATCTCCACCTTCCGTGAGTGTGCTCAAAGGGAGAGGTGGGAGGGTACCGGCGTTGATTTGTGGTGCTGATCGGCCCACCCGCCACCCAATGGATCAGCAGCTCGTTGCCCGTCTCCAAGCCCTGCAACGGATAGTCATTTTTCGGCAGCTTGTGCGCTTCGCGCTCTTGGCAACCGACGACGTGGGCGACCAAATTGAGACCCATGAGTTCAGCAATGCCCATTGGAGGGCCAGACTACGTCTCTCACGCCAAACCATGAGGGATCTCGATGTGTTCTGTCAAAGACAGATTGACCTTTTATTGGAAGAGTTGCACGATATGTACCGCGATTGGTATCGCGATCATGAGCGACAAGGACAGTGAATGTCGCTGTACAATATCAATTTACACTCATAAGTTTGNGGAAGAGTTGCACGATATGTACCGCGATTGGTATCGCGATCATGAGCGACAAGGACAGTGAATGTCGCTGTACAATATCAATTTACACTCATAAGTTTGTCTAACCCCACCGTTCATGGTGGTATGGGCTGTGCAGAGAACAAGACTGACATCCCCCTATGAGGTGTCAAAAAAGTGGAGCTGCCAGAGCGACCTTTTGAGTGCATCTTCAGTTGCAAATTGAATGTGTGAAGAAGAAATAATGAGGGC
>BGPT01000909.1:181695-222125 GCA_003297045.1 Symbiodinium sp. clade C Y103 | reverse complement strand
TGTCAATGAGAGCAATGATAACTCACAAATTCCATGGTGTATTTGCAATGTGGTCCTGCACCTACTCAATTGGCCCAATGCCAATGCGCACATCTGCGCGCCACACCTGCGCACTTGCGCGTTCACCCGCGCACTTGCGCGTTCACCCGCGCGTTTACCCGCGCGCATACGCGCACTTCACTTGCGCACCCCCATTGCGCACTGCGCGTTTGGTACCCGCGCGCTACGTCAGCCAAATCTTGAAAAATGGCTTTTNCACTTGCGCACCCCCATTGCGCACTGCGCGTTTGGTACCCGCGCGCTACGTCAGCCAAATCTTGAAAAATGGCTTTTACGCATTCATCAATCCAGCTAAATTACATGTGCAATCATTTTGCAAATGTACGTAGTACATCGACAAAGATATAGAGATATGACCCAACTGGGGGTCCTCACCTTGTATTTGCTGCCCTAAGCCACGTGGCAACAACGAAGAAAACCAGTTGGGCCACCATGCCGAAATTTCCTCCGGATGAAACTGCTTGCGCTTTCCCTGATAAGTCACCTGATTCAAGGGTCCACGAAGAGCCCCAGAGGGGTTTCGGGCCAATCTTCGCAGAAATCGAAACCACGAAGCAGCAAAGGGTGGGTGTTGATGGCCTCTGTCAGTATCCGTATGACTTAACTGACTTAACTTCGCTGTCTGTCCGATGGTCCAGATTCTCCCACTTTCCAACAACGGTGGGGAGCACCAGGCTTTGACCCACTGTCCGGTCCCTTCTTCGAACCTCACAACTTCCAAACAATGTTGGGTGGTGGTCGGTATGAATCCACCTTCATCTTTTGGCTCCTGAGATGTCTTGAGTTTTGCCGCCCCATCAGCTCCCCTGCCTCAATCAGGGGCTTATCATCTTTGCCTTTGACGACCTGTCCAGGAGAGACGTGAAGTCCGATTTCCGAGCCAAAAAAAATGTAAGACCTGGTGGGTAAGCTGAAAAATTCTGTCATCATATGTCTGTTGATCTCCAACCTACGTTTTCAGAGCCTGTGTCAACTATGTGTGGTTCGTGACTTAGGGGATTCTCACCGAGTGCCTTGAAAGGCCAATGCTTCATGTCCGCTTGCACCGGAGAGTCGTGGAATTTCCGGCCAATCAACCTCGAGACGTCCGCTGAACGCCAGAATCCAAACGGCTCAGGATACTTCAGGCAGAGTCCACGGCCTCTTCGCATCGAAGACCCTGGGCTGCTGGATGGGCACGGAAGACCAAAGTTAAGCTTTTTTGGCTGTCCAAAAGGAGCAGTCCTCAATATGTTTCTCATCTTCAACAATGGCTGATATATCAAATTCTTGGTGTGTATGCAAAATAGCATGATATGATATAACATCTACATTAAAAAAAGGTTATTCAATTATTTTCAGAATTGTGTTGTATGATTACACCCATGTTTTTTACAGTGACGGCTCCCAGGGGCCGCGAATCAAATTGGGATCCCGGACGTGTTGCCCGCATTTCTGGCAGCTTGGCTCTTGGCTGCATCGCCCACCAAGCGCTCAGCCTGGCGGAACCGACACGGGGAAATGACCAAGAGACATGATCCGTGAGTGCATATGAATAGCATATACCACAGATATAGATAATGATACAGATGTAGATGTAGATGTGGATGTAGATACAACAGTTTGTATGTAATTTCTGTGTGTATTCATGCAATTATATGTATATTGAAACAATCATCAACCAGAACGGAGCTATTTACGTTGAGCCGGCCAAAGACAAAGAGGTGGCCCCCAACGGCCACCAAGAGTTCTGGGGCTTGAACTCCATCACCCTTCCCCAAGTTATCCAATCCTCCGATCCAAACTCTCATCCATCGGCCTCGGTAAAGGCTACAAAGGAGGGTGTCGTTCTTTTCCCCTCGGAGTTCTCAATGATTTGAACTCCATCATCCTGGGCGAGATTTTTTGTGAGCTAAATGGGGGTTGGAGATGAGATGGTGACCTAAACTACCACGACTATGCAAAATCACCGCTTAAAATGGAAAAATCTATTCTAAATTGCCATTTTCAATAGCTATGTTAAATGACCAGAAGGTTTGGATCAAAACCACACATCGGGTAGGCAACCATCTTGAGAAATCTCCCACTGTGTTCCACAGAGGTCCTATTGGCTTTGACCCAAAATGTTGTTCGATACTGGCTCAAATCTGCGAACCCCCAACTTATTGGATGGCTAAATCTCGAAATAATCTCGCTTTGAGCCAGACTATCCCTGAATCTCCCAGTGCGAGATCCACCGGCCTTCCAAACGCCGACACAGCTGAAGGTCGTTCCAAGGTCGATACCAATGGCTACCTGGGCAGTTCGTCTACCGGTAGTAGACCCAGGTTTCTTCACTGCCCGAAAAAAGTAAGACGCGGCACCCAAATCATGCTCCACTCCCATTTTTGGGCGGGCTCACCTTAATTTCCAAAGGGAAGGACCCAAATTTGAACCCAACTTCTGAGGGTCACAGGATGCATAACAAGTGATATCCAAATTAAAAACCACATACAAACTCCCCACAGCTCCAGTCTGTGCAGCTGACCAGTATGGCTCTGCTTCCAGCTGCGATCAAGCCACTTTTTTCTTCTCTTCGCACCACAGGAAGCGACTTCTTGGCTCTTGCACAAAGAAGCGCCGAGACCGGCCAGTGCCTCATCATGGCATGTAGCACCCGTAGGTCCAAGGGGTACAGAATCCTTCTGGAGCTAAATCGAAAAAAAAAAGCAACGTTAAAACCAGAAATGGTGGTTGGTGTGCAAGGACTGTCCAATTGAAATGTCCATCTGTTGCCCAGAATCGGTATATATGAACAGGCGCGACTGAACTTTGGGACAACATAACACGTCAAAAAAATGTGTATATAATAACTGGCATGGTGTACAAATCGGTGGTGTTTCCCCAGATTAGGAACCTATAGAAATTATTCAAAATCAACCAAATCACAAAAACAAGATCTGAATCATCACGAACACGCAAAAATGCATACGAACATGAAACAAACATCGTGAAAAATATGAAAGATGCCGAAAAGGATTGATTCCTACTTGTACTGCCTGCTCTTAGCTACAGCTGGGCCATTTCACTTCATGGAAAATCCCAGAAAAAGGTATTATGGTATACCATTGTTGTACGTTATGTTTGTTGGTTTGAAGTCCATGTTTACAGGATAATTCCATTGTTCTGCTAGTCAAACCACCATGTTTGATGCTTGAACCCCTACGTTTCGACAACCCAAAACTTTGTGAAGCTACCACCATTTTAGATGACCCTCCCCCAACTTAACATAGACCCTGCCATCAGTTGGGGGTTAAAAGATGAGCTTCTACCATAAATTGGTTGTTTTCCGGGTCTTTGTTCATGTGGGGTAACAATAATGATGCTTGAATCATTGAATTACTGCTTAAATCCATGTAAATCCATATTAGTTACTGGTTAAAAATCCATATAACTCCGTAAACGTTGGGGGATGTTGCCTTCCAAGTTTTCATGGAAGACCAAAAAAAGACATGTCAAAGATCCCCATTTCGGCTGATCTCACCGCCTTTCGGCTCGCCTGTTTTTTGGTCGCACTGGCATCGCGCCACTGCGACAGCGCTGGGGAGGGATGCAGCCAATAAGGGCCTGGCACAGCTGTCAAGGTGGGGATTTAACGGTGTTTTAATGGTGTTTTGATGGTGTTTTAATGGGAAAATCCCTTATAAATGGAGGTGTTTGCTAAGTCTTCATGATGTTTACCCTCTGGTAAACTAACATAACTATGGAAAATCACCATCTTTTGAGGGAAAATCAACTATAAATGGCCATTTACAATAGCTATGTCAAATTACCAGAGGGTAACTAATATGTTTTCTTAGATGTTTACGAATATTGTTAGCTTATAGAACTGTGATGATTATTATTGCTATTATTATCATTATTATTGTGGGGCCTGTTGTTGTTGTTGTTGTTGTTGTTGTTGTTGTTGTTGTTGCTGTTGGTGTTGTTGTTGTTGTTGTTGTTGTTGTTGTTGTTGTTGTTGTTCTTGTTCTTGTTCTTGTTCTTGTTCTTGTTCTTGCCCTTGCCCTTGCTCTTGCTCTTGTTCTTGTTCTTCTTCTTCTTATTATTATTACTATTATTGTTATTATTATTCTCCTTCTTCTTCTTCTTGTTCTTCTTATTGTTCTTGTTCTTGTTCTTGTTCTTGCCCTTGCCCTTGCTCTTGTTCTTGTTCTTGTTCTTCTTCTTCTTCTTCTTCTTCTTCTTCTTCTTCTTTTTCTTCTTCTTCTTCTTTTTCTTCTTCTTCTTCTTTTTCTTCTTCTTCTTCTCCTTCTTCTTCTTCTTGTTCTTGTTCTTGTTCTTGTCCTTGTCCTTGTTCTTGCTCTTGTTCTTGTTGTTCTTGTTCTTCTTGTTCTTGTTCTTGTTGTTGGTGTTGTTGGTGTTGGTGTTGGTGTTGTTGTTGTTGTTGTTGTTGTTGTTGCTGTTGTTGTGGTTGTTGTTGTGGTTGTTGTTGTTGTTGTTTTTGTTGTTGTTGTTGTTGTTGTTGTTGTTGTTGTTGTTGTTGTTGTTGTGGAACTATGATTATTATAAGATGGCTTCCAAGAAGTATAACTATTAGTCCATGACAACTAAGAATTACAAGAATATAACTTAACTACCAGTATAGATATAACATGATTACTGTGATTGAATGATATGAACACTTTATCACTACTATAGTGATGTTGATTAGGCCACCAGGTCATTAGTATTATCATCACTACGGAGTATCAAGTATTAGCACCACAGGATATGACCCACATTCAATCCACATCATCGATAATCATTAAATTAGGAATGATGATGGTAATACAATTGATAATAATGATTATGGCTATTAGTACTAGTAATGTGACAATAGTGGTCATAGTAATGATTTCAATAACAATGAGAACAATGAGAACAACGACAACAATCAAAATGATAGCAAGGATTATGATGATAGTAACTAATGAAAACAATATATAATGATAAGCAGGAGAAGAAGACAACACATGATGCATGATAACGATGAATGATTATACTACTACGTACTGTAGTGTAATGATATCATTACTTTTGTTGGAGTAGGAGTAGTGATAATGATAGCAATAACAATGGTCATGGACAAAATCCTATGAAAGAATTGGAAGCCCCTTCATCCACAGGTTTTAGTGATTCTATTATTTGGGGATGATGCTCCATTGATTTTCCATCCCATCCCAAATGTTGACCCTTACTAAGGGCCTACTATACATCTATGCCATGCGGACGATGCAACGAAAACCAAGGAGCCCACCTCATCACATCTACAAATCTCCACGCGCTCCACGCCATGGTGACGTGGCAGTTGGACAAAAACGCAGTCACAGGTTGCTGGGAAGCTGGCTGAGGTTTGGTGGGGGAATCAGAATTCACTACTGCCCATGGGCTGCGATACTTCCAGGGTCATTTATCCTTCAGGAGTTGTCACATCTCCCCCAGGAAGCTCCACTTCGTCGTTGGTCATGTCATTGCCACGGGCGTTTGACCTTCCAGAAAACTGTCGACCCATAGTGATGCAATGGGGCCATCTCTTGGCGAGGTCTGAGCCTTTCCAATGTCACAGATCTGCGTGCTTCGACACATCATGTAGATCTCGCCTTGGGCCAAAAAACTCTTTTAAAAAGAACTGTGGCTGATTTTTTCCTGGGTTCTGGTTGATTCCACTACTGTTGGTTGCATGTGTATGCAAATGACTATCTACATCTACCTATCTGTAACAACATGATCGCCTACAGACTGCCCGAGATCTGGAATGCCCTCCAAGAATTGCGCAAGACCTATACAGATGGGTTTCATACTCCTGTGAGTTTCCTTTCCATCTTCTCTTTGGTAAAACTCGGCAAAGCCCTGGAGACAAACATCTGCTGCCAGCCTTTTCGCGGACGAGCGCCGTCCGACTTCTCGAGCAAGTTTTGCTCTGGGATTGGCATGGTTGAAAGTTCCATGCGCTGCAACATCCCTGACACGCTCATGAAGAAACCATCCACATTGACCAGTTTTTTTTTACGGAAAGATCAAAGAGGGTGACTTGGTAAAACGCCCACGAACGCGCGATCACAACATCTATGACCCTCGTTGCTGCTTATATTCTCGAGGTTCCCCAGTAAAATTGCCCTCCGTGATCTAAATCTTTGGTACGCCACCTAAATCACCGTCCATGCTTTTTGAATCTTTTTGACTGGTATGAAAATGTATTTTTGGGTTTTTTTTTCTCCAACCAAGCAAGGGAAAATTGCACATCTATGCGCCTTCCAGAGAGTGTCATGAATGTCAGGGTACTAAGTGAGCAGTGGGGCCATTCTCACGACTTGAAGCCATCAAAGGTGCCTGAACAGCGGTCAGCCAAAATAAACCCCAGCTGGGCATGATATCAGAACGACCCCAAATGGTACATTTGAGTACGAATTCTTCTTGCGTGTACCACGTTAATTTATCAGCGATTTCAGGCAGAATCACAAAAACAATGCCCTTGATAAATGTGGTCTGGTCAAGATTGTTTCGAGAATTCCTACCCATGTGAATTTGCCACTTGTCCCCGGAAAATACCCAACAAAAAGCCACACTGTGCTAAACCCCGTCAATAATCCACCGTCAATCTGAGCAAAATTCAATGGAGTCATCCTCAAATCATCGATATGGTGGGGTCATCCCCTTGTGCCTCCTTGGGTACGGCGGCCAAAAAAGAACCAGGCCTGGCGCCTCAAATCTGCTCCAGGGCCACTTCCAGGGCCTTGATGAGGTCCGTGGAATCCTGGTGATCTGCAGAAAAAGGAGGATGGAACCATCAAAAACTCTGATTTAACCCTACGAAATGGTCACTTGACCATCAAAAATATGGAGATTTAACCATGCCAACAATTTGGATGTAATTGGATGTAAGCATCAAAAGGCTAGGATTTTATGGTAAAAAAAGTGGGATTCAAGTATCTCAAAAATATCCTACCAACCACTGCTAGGCTCCCTGCCCTCCGTGGAGTCCTCAATGCCGCAGCTGATGCGAATGAAGCCGTCTGTGATGCCGACCTGACCCCCGTTTTTCAATGTATGTCCAAGTAAGCCACTCGTTGAGAACTATGCGTAATGACCCGTTGATACACATTCTATAGTGTAATCCATATATATATATATATACATATTCTAGTATCATAATCATATACACACTATGTAAATTATGTAATTGTAATATAATATGATATGTATTCACAAAAAACTAAAGCTGCTTCCAATGAAAACATCGGCTTTAGAGGTTAGACATCTCACCCCCAGCCTTGAGTCGGTCCTCCTTCAGCATGTTGGCGTGCGTCATCACCGCGCAAGCGGTGATGATGCTCCTCGGGAATCACCAGGAGGACACGGGCACAGCATCAAAAATGGTGCTTGAAAATGAGTTCCCCTCCGGTAATTTGTTATTTGAACTGGTTTGAATAGGTAAAAATCACCACATTCAATAGGTGAATCATCTATAAATGGACCATGCACATGAGTTACAGTCTCTTATGGAAGCCATGATATTTGATTCACATGTTTAAATTGTGATTTTCGATAGCTATGTTAAATTCCCAACCATCCTGAAATATGCAGTGAAATCATATAGCCGATATGATAAACCCAAACCAAAACCATCCCAAATGCGGCGGTATTATTGGGATTTGCTGGGTATATGACTGGGATAAAAATGTCCCCAGCAGGATGGTGACTTGGATGGAATTGCCACGCCATCTGACAGGGTGAGGTTCCCAGATCATTTCCCTGTGGGAAACGAGTGGGATTTTCCAATTCTCTGATTCGCAGTCATAAAACTTGACTCGCCTGAGATGAAAACCAGATTGTCATCTCAAGTTCGTAAAAGCAAACAAAGAACTAAAACTTCCATAAACCTTCACGAAAATCTGAGTTTCACGACCTGGATTTTCTTCATTTGCTAATGGCTCCCAACCATCCCCAGTATTTCGGGTGACCTCACAGAGGTACTGCACAAACAGCAAGAATGATCCAACCCAGGAATTGCTCAGAGGTCCAGCTTAGTTTCGCAACAATCCCCGAAAAAAAGGACCAAAAGGTAGTGGATATGGAGAGCAAATCGGGCTGATGATGAAAGAGCACAAGGTTTCTTGGCACTTCAACCATCAGATTCCCACCCGTGGTGCAGAAGGTTCTGCAGATTCATCATTTTCATGAATCTTCCGTTTGGTTTGTTGGACCCTCCACTTCTCAAAATGGTTCTTTTATACCAGATGGTCATTGTTTCTTCTACCCTTCAAGCTGCATCCGTCATTTATCTCGCTCCTCATGGCATAAGATCACCAACAAGAGCTGGCCATGGGACACCGGGACAGTCTGGGTCTACAGCTACAGTCACTCCAAAAACAGGATGGATGATGATGCCTTGATATTCAAGAATGACCAAACTTGGCGGTTCTTGGAGGATCATCCCACTTGGTAAGTGGTTAGTAGGTCCCCTAAGTGGGATTGATTCCATTTATAAATGGGTTAAAACTGTATAGTTGCTAAGCAGTTACGAGGACCATGGGATGATCCTCCAAGTTCCCATTTCAAGGTATGGCCCCCTAGTTGCATTCAAGCGACTCAGTGGCCCCCAAGTTCTCACACAAGCTCCAAGGTCGCTGACAGACCTGACTGCAAAGGACGCGGAACCCCATACCATGAAGTGGGCGACTGGGAAGCTTTGGCAATTTCTTCTATTCAGAAGAAGCATTCTTCGAATCCCATCATGCTCCGATATTTTGCCAACAAGTCTCACTGCTAACGTGCCACATATCAAGTCACTTTGTCAGAAGATATCTCCTACCATATTTTTTTTAGCCAACAAGTGACTACACCCCAATATGTTGCAACCCAAAACAGCCGTTTTCGACATGAAAATCGGCTTCTCCGGCCATTTGACAAAGTACCACCAGAACAGCCAAGCTACGTTCATCAGCTTGGTTCCTGCTTCGGAGCCGCCAACAATGTCGAACCTGGCCCAAAGGGAAGGGAGTCTTGAACTGATGTGGTGAATCTGGGGATGGAGGATGCCTCCTGACCATCCTAGCCCTCAGAAAATCAGCAGAGTTAGTTTGGGCCATCATTGGCCACCATTTTCGCATGAAAACCCATCTGTTTTTTCTGCCAATCATCTTCTTTAAACATGGAAACAACGTACCCATCCCTACGCAAGTCAATTTAGCATTGAATCCACAATTGTCAGACCCAGTCCAAAAATAATTTTCTAACCATTTGGTGTTGGGGTTCCACTTTCGTCCTCATATTTTGAATCGTGTTTAATCTATTGTTTCTTTGGGCTTCACAACAGGGATACCCCAAAAAATCCCCCAAATCTGGAAAAGGAATGAGATTCGCACCATGGGATTTCATTGGGGGTCTCAAAATTTTGGGCCCGTTCCAGGCTGAGGACTCCAACCAGAGCATGCCACCATGCAGTCCATCTCGATGGTACCTGAGCTACCAAAAAGGATGGGAGAATGTGATTTATGGGTAGGAGTTTAGAAAACACTGGCAGATGCTGGGAATTTCAGCAAGAAAATATGGGAATGATGCGGAATGATTGCAGTTTGGGTCTTTCGGGGGGTGGCCACAATGTGGAAACCCAATAATGATTTCCCTTTCTGCGGCATCGGAATAGTTGTTGATACCCCACAAATTACAAAATTGGGCCAGTGGGTGATGTTTCGCTTTTGGGTTTGGCACGTGTGAAATTCTGGAAAGGAAACCATCTATGGCCCTTGTAGTTCTGGATTTGTTTGATGCCAGTAACCCCTATGAATCCCCGGATGAATCATCGGATCACTTGTCGGCCAAGGCTTTCTGTGGGTGCGAGGCCAAGCCCGGATACCTGCGACTGCAGCCACTGCAGCGTGGCTTCTGAATGGAACAGGCGGCATCTCAAAAAGGGAGATGTTTACCACCAAGCTGTGGCCATTTTCAATGGGGAAGTCATATAATTCATCATCATGTACATGTACGTATACAGTCTGTACATGGTTTTTGAGGTAGCCAACTTTGAGCCTCAAGAGCAAAGGCCTCAAAAGCAGAGGCAAATTAGGGTCTCTCTGAAAAATATAATGATCCTATTTCACCTGCAGCTCATTTCGTCCAACTAACAAATTCATTTTGCAAAAAGAAAAACGCATAGCTCAACAAACCAATGTCGGGGCCGTACCCGTATTTCGGATGATTTTGGTGGGGAAAGTTCTGCAGGCGCAACACCCAGCCATCCCAAAGAACTGAGCCAAGGAACACCACCTTCGTCACCTTGCAGGTCAGTGCGAGAGACGCAATTTGGATGTTTGGAGCAAGATTCAGTTCGCCAAAATGCTAATTTGGTTGAAGGGTTCAACCCATAATAAAGCCAGGGTTGGAATTCGGATATTATAATATAGTACTATAGGGACATTTCAAAAAAAAGAAAGAAACCCGGGGAGCAATACCCAAACAGTGCTCTGTTTGGTGGTGGTTGAGCCACCCATCTGCCAAATGCGTCGACAACACCTTGGACCAGTAGGTGTGCAAAAGTGATACGGAAATGTTTGGACCTCCCCAACCACTCATCAGGAGCAAATTGCAACTGGGGAACAATGTCCTCATTCCTTCTTGAGAGCAAGACCCTTTCTCTCACAATTGTTCAAATGCAGCAGTGCGCCCAATAATTTGTTTCCAAAGAAAACAAGCATAGATATGTTATGACATCTGATGAAAGCCACTGACCTCCACTCCTCAAAATCGCCTTGGGGTGCTTCTCCAAAAAGGTTGCAATCGCCATGGCGTTCTCACTCTGCTTCCTGGTTCAAGTCCAGATAGGGTCGACATGATGAGAGATGTCAGTACATCATCCAGGAGAGGCTCAGGGAAGCTAACTTCGAGACCTTCTGCGCTTGGAAAACTAGAGCTGTCATCTAACTTACTGCATGGAGCCTTACCTAGCTGTTTCGATTCCTTGCCTAGCTGTTTCGTTTCCTTACCTAGCTGTTTTCTTTCGGAATCTACACACAATACCATGCTATTCCAACAGCAAGAAAACTCCTTGTGCAATGGGGACGTCGCTTTCGTTTGCGGGCAAAAATGAATGCTTGGTTTTCGTTGTTCTAGGTCCAGGTTGGTGCATTCTCATTGTCCTGTGGACAGAAGCAAGGAACGGTGATGAATTGCTATGTATGTACATGTCTGTATATATATATATATACACATGTAATCCCATATGTATATAGATGTATATGTATATACAGATACACATAGATGTATATAGTGTATGTATATGTATATATAATTATTTATATATACATATATTGTGAATATGATGTTCAACACGTTTGATAGCCGTCGTGCTTATATCGAAAAAGCGTGGCCATATGCTGCCACAGCACATCCTCGTAGGCTCTCAGAATGAGAGACGAGGCCCTTCATTGGCCACAACAAAATTATTCCATTCGTAAATTGACAACTACTTTTCAACAAAATCTGGCCATTCCGAACCGCTCATTTTCGCAGCGTTTGCCACCATCTTCATCGCCGTCTGCGACGTTTGTTCTTTGGAAACCCCGCTGCCAAACGCTTGATGCCGCGCAGACTCACCGCAGGCCTTGGGCCGTCAGGGTCAGCGCGACCTGAGGGGTCCTCGGGGTCCCCGGGGTCCCCGAGCACCCGCATGATGTCGCGATGTCGCATTATCCTGGCGATCATCAGGGGCGTCACCGTGTTTCCCATGGCCGTGATATCTTGCCTCGGGATTGGTGAAGCTGCGCCCTTCAAGAAAATGTCAGCAAAAAAATGGGATCATCTGTCAGTTTGGGGGATGAAAAACAATAGAATGTGTTTCCAACATGTCGAAACCGCCAACCAGTTGCTGTGCACCAAAGTCCAGTAAGACTTTCACCACTTGCAAATGCCCACGTCTCACAGCCAGATGTAAGGCAGTGGCGCCATGTACATTCGACACATCCTTCGCAGCGCCAGCCTCCAACAAAAGTCTCACCACGGCCAAGTGCCCTTCATGTGAAGCAAAGTGTAGAGGTGTCGTGCCATTGTCCGTGACCTTGGATTTACTCCAAAAAGGCACCAATATGAATATATATATATTATATATATATATATATGTAATATTATATCATATTAAGATTTGTTATATTACACTATATTATACTATATCATACTATATTGTACTATATTATACTATATTACTATATTATACTATATTATACTATATTATACTATATTATACTATATTATACTATATTATACTATATTCTATTGTATTATACTCTATTACACATTATATTATAGTATAGCATAGTATAGTATAGTATAGTATTATTTATTATATTACAGTATAGTATATTATGTGTATATTATGTTATGATTTGTTACATTATACTATATTATGCTATATCATACTACATTATACTATGTTAAATACCATATGTCATATATATTATACATTATGTATCATATATCATATATGATATATCATATATCATATATCATATATCATGTATCATATATCATATTATATATTATATATCATGTATAGTATGTCATGTATCATATATCATATATCATATGTCGTATATAATATAAAATATGTTATATATCATATATCATAGACAATATCTCATATATCATATATCATATGTCATATATCATATATTTTATATCACATATCATATCATATATCATACATGATATATTATATGTCATATATCATATATCATGTACCATATATTACGTATTATGTATTATATATATATATCATATCTCATATTATATATAGATATATCTCAAATTTGATATTATATATATCATATATTATGTATTATATATATATGTGGTATATTAAAACAATATATATATATACATGTTCATAATACATTCACATTCAAGATTCCCCACATAGGCACCAACATATATCCATTATATATCATTATATTAGATATATATGTATATATGTATACATATCTGTGTGTGTGTGTGTTGCGAGTACATATGCAGAATAAATTCACATTCTCAAGATGCCCCACATGGTGGATTTCCCGATTACCAATTCAGAAATATGCAGAAATACACAAGTATGATCTTGAGCAAACCTAGGTGACAGCATCCTTCGCAGCACCTTTCTCCAACAACGTTTGCACCGCCTCCACGCGACCATTAGAGGCCGCCAGGTGCATTGGTGTTATACCATCAGCCGCAGAGACATCTTTATCCACCCCCGCATCCATCAAAAGAGCCATCACCTCCACGTGTCCTTCAGCTGCAGCCAGATGTAGGGGTCTTCTGCCATGGTCCGTGGTGGCCCAATCTGCCTCCACCCCTTGGTGTAACAACAGCTGAGCCACCTGGCTCTGGCCACGCGAGGCAGCCACATGTAAGGGCGTCCGGCCGTTGTCGGTGGTGGCCATGTCTTTCTCAGCACCCGCCTGGAGCAACATGGCAGCGATGTCCACGTGACCTGCGAGCCAAAGAGAGGGGCTTCCAAGGTTGAAGCAGGAAATGAAGGCATGATATATGTATATATTGGCTACAGATATTAGATATAGCTATAGATATTCGATACAGATGTATATATAGCTATAGACATGTAGATCCCCTTCTCAATCACAGTGGCAACTGAAGGTCCTCAACCAGTGGTTTTCAAAAATCAAAATACCACCCCAGGTGGATCCAGGTCCCAATCCAGGCGACCAAGCTTGGCCGCCATGTGCAGAGGCGTCTTGCCGTTGTCGCTGGTGGCCACATCGGGGTTCAGACCTGCTCCCAGCATTCGCTCCACGATTTTCAGGTGCCCCCGGCTGGCCGCCACATGCAAAGGGGTCATGCCTTAGGTTGCCATCTACCATAGGGGTGGATTTCGTGAGGAGGTCTGAAGGGGGATTTTCCAAAGGCCAGCTTGAGGTGCGAGGAAATCACAGTACTGTTCTATAGATAGATATAGATACATAGAGTGAGGGAATCTGATGCATTTTGTGGTCCCTCAACCGTGAGGTTCCCCCCATCGAACCAGCAAAACCAAAGCAGCTGGGATGCCAATATCTGCAGTGCCTAACTCCTTCTCAGCACCAAACTCCAGCAACAAACGAACAACTTCATCATGTCCATGAAAGGCTGCAACATGTAGAGGCGTCTTCCCATGGACATCCGCGGTAGCAATATCTTTCTCTGCACCAAATTCCAGTAAAAGCCTGGCCACTTGACTGTGCCCTCGCCGGGCAGCAAAGTGCAAGGCCGTCTTGCCCTTGTCCATGGTGACCCAATCTTTGTGGGCACCCACCTCCAAAAGGAGTCGGACCACCTCAAGCCGACCAGTCATCGCTGCACCATGCAACGGTGTCACGCCAACATCACTGGTGGCGATATCTTTCCTGATAGCTGAGACACCCCGTTGAAAGATATGAGACCGTGAATCATCATGTCATTTTGGGTGCAAAGAAAAAGTGAGATCGCCAAGCACTTCTTGCGACCACCCAATTTGTCAGTAGCATCTCCATGATAGTTGGCTAAATATCTCCAATCTCGTGGGAGTTGTCCTGAAAATAATACCAAACTAAATTGCCAGAACCAGTTTCTCGCACCCAAACTCCAGCAACACCTTGGCCACTTCCAATCCCCCAGCTTCTGCTGCAAGATGCAAGGGCGTCTTGCCGCCTGCCGCGGGCGCGTTTTTGTCGGCACCCACCTTCAAAAGGGCAAGCACCACGTCGCTATGGCCATAGAGGGATGCGCAATGCAAAGCGGTCATGTGATGACGATCCTTCCTCAGCCGCACCCCAGATCAGCTGGGATAGTATCATAGTCATCCCATTTTCTGGGAAGGAGAAATACAAGAGGTTTAAATATCTTAATTGCATGAAACATATGGGGTATACGGTGTATATACATATATATTTATATCAAAAAAACGATTCGAAACATGTCGAAACCACCACCCAGCATCATTGGCATCGAAATCTCTGCCTTGGCCTGCAGCAACAGTTTCAGGATTGCCAGGTGCCCGCTGCGAGCCGCTATGTGCAACGGCGTGGCTCCCAAATCTCCGGTGCCGCGGTTGGGATTGGCCCCCAGTTGCAGTAGCAAGTTGGCCACCTGCCAATGACCCCGGCGGGTGGCCAGGTGCAACGGGGTGGCAAAGCCGTCCTGGGTCTCGATATCATGGCGGGCACCCAGCTCCAATAGGAACAGAGCCACCTCATTGTGCCCATTCAGAGCCGCGTAGTGCAAGGCCGTTCGACCTTCGAAATTTGGCAACTTGACCAAGGACTTTTCCATCTGTGGCTATGCGGCCGAAGCCCTTGTACCCTCGTAACCGGACTGTTCATCCCCCCAAAATATAGAAATAGGTTTTGGTACATCCCCACATCTTCTAAGGACTTCAGGCAACAAACCCCAGAAAGAGACTGTTTGGTGCTTCCAGCCCTCTGATTTTCGAGGCGCAGAAGGGAGGAATGCTTGAATCGACCAACCAGCCCTTGTGCTGTACTGCTATACCCCATTGCTGTAGAAATTGTCTTTGTCTCTACCTCCTCTTTTCCAGGTGCCCAGTTCGTGTTATCTATGTGAGGGTTGCTATGTATGGATTTGTCTGCAAATCGGTACCCTAAAATCCAGCGATGTATCATGTTCCTTGTCATATCCCACTTTTGGTCAAACCCAAAAATGGATAATGGTTTAAACCCAATAATAAACTGTCCCCAAAATCTCCGCAAATGGGTGGTAGAATCCCCCAACTGATAGGTTTATCATTGGGTTTCCCACATTCGAAATGGTACCCAAATGTTGTTTTTCAACTTCGCGGCACCTGAATTTCTCTGCACTTGGTCAATTTCCGCCTCTGCCTCAATCAGCATCTGCACGCAGGGCAGATGCCCTGCGCGAGCCGCAAGGTGGAGTCCGCAGGTTCCACGATCCTGCAAATTGGGATTGATCGCTTCACACAGCAAGCCTTCCATCACCACCAGCTGGTTCCTGAGTCCATGATGGCGTCCTAAAGTGTTGCAGGGTTGGGTTCTCTACAGCAAGTTTCAGATGACTCAAAAAAAAAAAAATCAGGGTTTTTCAGCGATGTCCAAGCTTTGCAACGGATAGATTTGGGAACCATTACAATACAAATCCTCAACCTGTGACTCAACTTTTCACATGGATCACTGTGATTAGAGTGGTGATCTCGACTGGACTGGTGATTATCCTAGCTGATATATTGTGGTTGCTGGAGAGTAATATTTCATGAACGCATTATATGCATATGTATATATATATATATTGCGTATATATTGTATATCTGTAAGTGTATATGTGTGTATAGATGTAAATGTACACAAATTTTGATTTGGATATAGATATATATATATATATACATAGTATGTACATATAATGGCTTGGTGGTTTCAACAAAATCTCGTCTCAGGACCTGTTTCCCTCCAGCTGTTTGGTCCATTCAGAATAGCTGTTTGGTCATCGTTTTCAAATCATGGGGATCTGGGCGCCCAGAATTCAGAATGAAAAAGCATATGGAGGTTTCTTGAAATGGGGAATCCTCAAAACCAGGGGTTTCAATACTGAAATTGTCTAATGTTGGATGATTTGGGGGTTGCCCCCCACTGTAGGAAATAGCATTACTCCACCTCCACAAAAGAAGATCTGATCCCAGCTTCAGAGCGCAGGCCTTCAGAAATTTCCGATGCCGATGGCACTGGCAGGTGTCCTCAGGGAAATTTTCCAGAGCTTCAAGTTTCAACAGGAGAAGTTGCAGATGCATCGGGAAGGTCAACCTTGGCTGTAGGGGGGTGGAAGTTGGCCACACTGCTTGACCATGGTTGTCTAATCTTCACCGGAATGGAAGGAACCGCCCGTGGATCACACATCATACACATCCAATAAACCGAAAAGCCCATGGTCAGTTGGCCGGCCAATCGACCATCTTAGCAGCAGCAGCAAAACCCTTAGAGAACAAGGCCAAGAAATGTCCAAAGTGTTTCAAATCCAATAGAAACAACAAAGGTTCCTCACGCAGCAGCCTCCACAAACATCACTGTTTGGGAGTAGACCACCCTTTAACCACCAAAAAGTTCAACTGACTCCACACACACTGCAATGTGCAAATGTGAGGACTTCCAAACAATCCTGGACCGCCGAGGTAAAACAACAAGAGGAGAATGGTGACACTGTCGTAAGGCACCCATCCCAAATAGCAGTCAATCAAGAATCATCATCCATGCCGCCATTTGTGGGGATGAAAAATAACAACATGTGTCAAACCACCATCCTGCTATTGACCTCATCCCTGGAAAATATTGGTTGCATGTTGGATGCGTCCTATCCCAAATTTGGTGTTGCTCATACTCCCCCATATGTCGTTGGTTGTACATCCCCATGTCTCTATTTGCTGTTGGTTGTACCGTATTTGTTGCTTGTCACACCTTTGATTTCTTGAAATCCTGGAGCTCCCAACTTCTGTTAAGAAGCTGATCCTGGTCTGACAACAGTTGGGCATCGCAAAAGAGCCGCTGTCGGAAGCGCGTACATTTCAGGCGACCCGCCAGGTGTTGCTTGAGCGCCTCGCACCGAAACCAACCAAGGGTCCAACAGATCGAAAGATTCCAAGATGTTCAGTTTTTCAAGGCATGGGCCTTGATTTCCAATGTATGCTTGTAATCAGCTTGAAAGCCTGATCTGGTGGCTCAAAAATCAAAGCCCAACAAAGCCCAACCACCACAGAATCTCCCAATCTCACCCCTACAACGTGACCAAAATGATGGTTCTTTCCTCCTGCTCCAAAATGTGCCCCTGCAACCGCCACCTTGACGGTGCTGCCGCGTGTCTCAGTCAGCAGCCCAAACTCTGCCGCGTCCAGTGCAGCAAGGACTTCGCCCGAGGTCGCAGAGGAGATTTGAAGCATGGCGCTGCTGAGCTGCGACCCAGAAAGGTTGGGGTGACTATCACGAAATCTGCGGAGATTTCATGAGGATTCTAATGGGGGATATACCCCCAAATGAATGCAAATAATTGTTTTCGTGTTCTTTTCTAACTTCTGCAGCATGATACATCAGAGACCCCCCAACAACGAAACCCTGGTGGAATGCATTGAATCTCTTCATTTGGGGGGACCATATGGGGCGATTTTTGAAAGTTGCTGCAAGGGTGGTGGAATTATTAACCGTTTTCTTAGGGGACAGCATCAATCTCCCATGGTCACTTGGGCGTGGCTTGTGCTATGGCGACCCAAAATTGAGACTCCAACAGTTCCACGGATGGCTGGTTATGGTTCTTGTTGGTATTGAACTCCTACTATTCTATGTGGGTGAATGATTTTGAGCCATAGCCAGTTTGGTTCAGTTTGGGCTGGCATGGTGATGATGTGGATCTTATCCTCAACGATCAAGAAATACTCCAAAACATTCTCTGATCATCTCTGATCCTTATGATCTCAAAATTGAAACAGAAGGGACATCATGGGACATCTATCATTTTGGGAAGCACAGTTCGGGTCCAGTTTTTGTTCGTCTCACAGATGGATTGCTCGAACGGTCACCTCTTAGAGGTCAAACAACTGAACCGGTCGGACTAGTCGGACGATCAAAACAACGAAACAACAGAACCAATCCAAGTTGATTCCAAGGCAACCAATGTTGGGGAAATTGAGTCGTTTGAGTCGTTTGACTTGAGACAAAAAGGTTGCCGGAGGTCGAGATTCTCGAACCCTGCCCCTCTCTCGGGAGCTCTTGATTGAGAGTGGACAGTGAAAGAGACGAAGAGGATCACGGGAAGTGGCTGAAGACCTGTCCCCGCCATAGAATTTCCAGTGCGTAACCTCTGGTAAACTAAGAGAACGATGGAAAATCAGAAAATCCCCATTCTTAATAGATACATCATCTATGAATGTCAGAAATGGACCAATTTCCGTAGCTATGTAGCAGTTATTTCCAGTGGACTGCACGTTGCCAGGCCCATCCCGCAGATCCTCATTCTCAGGTGCATGGTCTTGCCTCACAGTTGTGGAGCAGCTGAAAAATGCGAAAACGCTATCTGGTAGAACGAAAACCTTTAGCCAAAGAGGAAAATCGGAGTCAGCTGCAACAAGTCAAAAGGTCGGATACAAACCACTGGCTTTGGTCTTGTGTCACCTATCAACACCAGCGATCCGGTCTTTACTCAGCCTACAAGTCGAAGAAGAATTTAACGTCCGAAGTCCAAAAATGTCCATTTCCACACAATACTCCTCCATTGGTCTGAAATCATGTACGTATATGATATAATTTTATACAGACATAGTTTTCTTGCTCCTGCCTTCGGGATAAATGCTTTAAGTTCCGTAAAAGGACCTTAGGGCCCTGGCTGGTTTGTAGGATGATGTAGGCCGCAAAGGGGTTGATGATGTTGCCATGCACGTTCTGGACCTGAGCAATTGGTAGATAAATAGTAGGTAAGTATAGAATGGGAATATACCGATGGGGGATACAATGGGCTTTATATATATATATATATGTTTATTTATTTACTTATTTACTTATTCATCTATCTATATATTCATTTATTCATTGATTTATCTATTTATTTATTTATAGGAATCAACAATGTTATGGTGATTTTAATGGACTTTGGTGCCCTATTTTCATACTAAATCAGTACCTGTCAAAAGTGGTGAGACCTCCGATCCTTTTTTCCTACCTTGGACATGGAAGTTCTCAAGATCATTCGATTGATTCCGAATATCTTTTGACATAACCTTGCAAGAACTTCTCTGGTGATACTGGTACCAGCAAAGTTTGCTGCTTGCTTGTTCTTTAGACAAGACATCAGAGTTTGAGCTGCAGAAAAAATGCGAAAATACTTATTTTGCACACACTCTCTAGAGGGGAGCTCCTGAATCGTTGGATAGCTGGCCTTGCGACAAGAACCAAAGACATGCCCTTGTGCAAGTCTCCAGCATAGGGAAATGTCCCCTTGTGAACAAGAAATCGTATTTCTTCATACTTATTTCCATGACAGGGTTGATTCGATCCCCATCAATTCTTGCAGTCTGTTGAGTTGGTCTGACTGGCTGACCTTTCTGAATGCAACCACCCCAAAACTAGAGCACCTAAACAAAACCACACAAACAAAAAGCCGTAGTTAGGTACCATGCATTTTCTATGTCTGGAAGACGCATGGCACGGATTCATGGATCGACTCTGCCGCATGTTTTGACATTTATTGAGTTGGTTTGAGTGAACATCCGATGAATCTCCCATGCATCTCAAGTATGACAGTTCCGTGCAAATTGTCCATTTCAATTGTGGGTTTCCTGCAATCATTCCCTTCATCCACTTTGGTTTGTCTGAAAATCATGGGAAAACAACCATTCCATCCCATGGTTTAAAGTCTCGTTTTCCCTCGCAACATGTTTTTTCTTAAGGGGCCATACCCCATTTCCAGAAAAGAAAACATATCCATTGTTTTTTGGTTAAACCCTGTGTGTGTGTGTGATAGTCAGGTCCTTACTTCTTCATGGTCAAATTCATTTCCAGGAAACCACATATCACATTATTGATTATATATACATATATATATATATATATCAGTCTATCCCCAGAAAAATGCATGGCATATTCCCATGACTTATAGCCATGACCTGTAGAAACAGCTTTCAGAGGCTCCAGGCCCATTTCACCTTCTCGTGAAGTGCTTGGTCCTTGCTGATCACGGCACCTGAGGTCGGCGACGGCCATTGCATGGGGGGATCCGATGCTCATATGCACGTGTATACGATGTATTTCCTATGAATGTAGAGATATGTATATATATATATATGTACATCGTATGTTAAGCTAAACACAACAGTTCTTGCATATCCTTCAAAGGTTCCGACAGTAGTGGTCATGAGTTGTGCGGATTGATCACGCCAGTTTTAGATGAAAAGTGCAAGTCACGTTTGAAATGCCAACCAACCAACCGTTGGCTCCGAGAATCTACCAGTTGGGTGAATTCTGGGGGTCCCCCATTCTTGGGCGAAGCAAATTATCTCCGGCCTCCCGTCATGATGTTGTGCCCCTCGTAGTACTTGGTCAAGCTCTGGATCACCATGTCTGCACCCCAGTCCAGGGGACGACAGATCACCTTCCCCAGCTTTGAAATCTCTGGCAGAAATGGTTGGTGAATGGGGGGGGGGGGCAAACATGGGGTTCCAAAAGTAATGATATCACATTCATGTTAGATGCTGGGACATATGCATCCATAATTGGGATTGGCTCAAAATCACTGACCGCACCAAATTGGATGGTTGAATATTCAAAAAGACCATCTTTGGGGGCCTATTGGCCCCCGATTTTTTTCAGCCACAACCAAGTATTTCGGGATCAGAAACTAATATCTGAAACAAACATCAGCAATTTTTGAACATTTGAAACAAACATCTATCATGAAATCACTTCCCCCTAACATCAAATACACCTCTAGAAAGCCTGGTTCGGTACTGGATCTATTCATTCTGGGGTGCCGAATTGTGCATCTTCCACTGGATCCAGCTCCGCATCGTTTCAGTTCCGCATCTTGGGTGCGGACAGGTGTTGCAAAGGTGGCATCAACCACATGCTTCGCACCTGCATCCTGAAGGAGCTGAACTGATTCCTGTTATCTCTTTCTCACCAAAAAAAGTGGAGCGAAATGACACAAATACTTACAAATACCAATAAAAATGGATCAGAGTCACTGTGTTTAGTGATGAATCTGATGTTTTTCAAGGAAAAATAAAATTTCAGCGTCTGGTTGGTGGTTTCTGGAACACAACTTTCGGCTCTCAAGTCATATGCAGGCCACACGCCTTGCAAGCCTTTTCTGAAAGGACATATATCAAACAGACCACAATCAAATACAGTACTGCATTTCTTCCTGGAAGACAATTTTCAAACGCAGAGTAAGGATCGGAGTATGCACAGGGCAAGGGACGAGTGTGGCACGACTATGGTTGTTATAATGTCCCGGAAATCAAACTTGGAACTGTGAACAAAAAATGTTGATTGATCATGTTTCCCCATTTCAGCTGTTCTTGGGTTCCATGTGACATTTAAACATCATGTATCCTCATTTCACCCCTTCATTGTGATATGTATATATATATATATACACACACATACATACAATACACATACCATATACACATAATTTCAGATACATGTATTGATGTCAATGTTCATATACGTGCAAGTACATGTACCAGTAGGTGTGCGTGTGTGTCAACCTTTGACGCCAGCAGCCCTTTCGGACCCGGCGCGGCACGGAGTTTCCCAGCCTTGGCGATCTTGGAGACTGCCTCGATGTCTGTCAAGGACCTGGGCTTCCCAAAAAGGAGGATAAGATCCTGAAAAGATGTACCGGTGCCATCTGGTTATTTGAGATGGTTATGTAACCACTAAACCTTGGGATTTAATGGGACCGTGATGGGATAACCTCTGGTAAATCAACAATTTGCTGTGGAAAAGGACCAATTTATAGATGATAAAAAATGATTTGCAAGTTTGAAATTGTGATTTTCAATGGCTACGCTGAAAAACCAGAGGGTAGATGTGCCATCACAATGTCATGTACGTGTCTATACTTCACTGTGTCATGTCATGTATCTATAGGCATATATTGTGCAAACCAGCATCTTGGCAACCAAGTCCATCAGCATCTGGGCCGCCGTTCGCCAAAAAAAATTGCTGAGAGACGCCAAGTGTCGCGGTTCAACGGGCGCGCAGTGCCGAAAACCCGGGCCCAAAAAGGGGCCACGAATTTGCCAGCTGGGCTTCCAAGTTTTGAGTTGCCACCCCATTTTGGGGTCCGGAGTCTGGACCTGTTTTTGGGACGGCAAGACACACTGTGGAAGGATGGAGTTTGAATATATTAGAGGCTCGTTTCCAAGACCGGGACTCGTGTGGGAAGGATGCAAGAAAGGGTGCAGGAAATGGTTTTTGTTGGATGGATGAAGCGTTGTAGCACGGAATTTGTCCACACGGGGCGCCTTGCCATAAAATTAGGCCATGAGTCTGGCCCCGGAAATTGGACCGCGGAACTGTACCACAACAGCCTTCCACACCATGTCCCCTCCTTGTGTATATATATATATATATATATATGCAGTATACATTATGTATGTGTACATCAAAACAATATCTAGATCATGTATGCATATACAGTATCATATACATACCAAAACATCGGTTTTCAACGGGTGGTTCACCATCAGCCAAGCAACAAGACAGGGTTTGCGGGGGTCTCACTGAAGACCAACTTGGTGTTCGGCTTCATCGCCTAGTGATTGGAAAATGTGACCCAACATTTTTTCAATGGACTGGAGGGAAAATCTACAGGAAACTATGGTTTTTACCATCAAATATAGGGTTTCTGGTTTCAATTGTCCCTTAAACCAATCCAATGATTATTGGAATACGAATGGAGCATGTTTTCAAAAATGATGAAATGATCCCATGATTATTAATGATTGATTGTTAGAATGAAAAAAATGTGCTGTGAATGAAAAATGACCCATTGATTATTTGAAGACGGTGATACTGGAATAGCCCAAATTTGGTGCTGAATCATTGATCACCAGATTTTGTTGGCTAATGATGATGGTGATGATGAGGAGGACGACCAGAATAATGATACTGATAGCACAGTGATAATGATATGGTAAGAAAAAGTTATAACATTAATTGCGATGTCTATAGTTGTTGCTAGTATCACGATTTTGTCAATCAATGGATTCATAATGATATGGTATATGGTAAGTAAAAATAGTAGTTAACAATAGTCGTAACAATAAAGTTATGATAGTAGCAAGATGTAGTAATCATATATAGTGGGTTATATGGTCCAAGAGTAAGATGGTTTTTTAGTTGACAACCAGAAAACAAAAATGCTGTCCCAGCAAATGGCACCCTGTAGTCCAAAATGACTTCTAGCTATGGGTGTCCCACCCCCAAAGTATAGTATCATAGGTCTTGACCCATCCGCGTTTGCGTAGGTGTGGCTCAAAATGACTGATCTCCAAAATATCGGCTGGTTGAATGAACAATCAGCACTGCATGTTCAGGGTCTGACATTTGCACCGCATGTTTGCAAACCCAGGTTCTCAAGCCGCAAATGTAGAGGAAATGTTTGAACAATCCACACATTGTTTGGGTGGTAAAACTGCAGTTCGGGGATTCGCTTGTTCCGGGGTAATATGGTAACCTGGTGAACCAATCATGCCTTAGACAATTTACCAGATGAGATGGGCTGTGTCAAGCATCCTCAATCGGAGGCTGATTATTGGCATTGAGTTTACCACACTACTCATTGCAAGGTATCAATCCCAGCACGCGTGCGAAATTTCTTGGAAGTCGGAAGATAGGGCCGAGAAGTCAAAAATCACTGGATTGGTTTAAGGGAAAATTGAAACCGGAAACCCCTGTAATTGATGGTGAAAAATATTATAGCATTATGTGTATATATATATAAAGATACACGTTGGACATACTTTTACATATATGTATATATACATACAAATATATATATATATATATTAGATGGGTTTCACATCTCTCTTGGGTTGTAACCTTAGACCATCCACCCTATGGTTCAACGCAAAGCCCACCTTCTTGACATTCTCAGGATCCCGGAAATCCACAAAGGTGAACTCCATGTTTAGCGGTGTGAAGAACTCACGGCAGGACCTGCCATGGGTCAAGCCGCTGCTGGCGGCTCAACGTGTCGCCGGTGAAAAAATCTGCTTGTCATTTGGGGGTGTCCATTAATGGCGGTACCCAAAAATGGATGATAATGGAAAATCCTATCAAAATGGATGATTTGGGGGTACCCCTATTCTAGGAAACCACCATTTAGGAAGCAGCATCCCTATGGTTGAAAAATGTGTGAAACTATACGATTGGTGAAGACAGCCACATGGGTTGGATCTGTGATCATCTCACCCAGTAACATCCTCACCGAAACAGCCATGTCCAACGGTATAAGTCGGTCCGCCTGTTTGTGCCACCATAGGAGCAGTCCGAAATGACCTGTGATGCTGAGCCCATAGGATGCCATAGGTGTGTTGGGGATGGGGTCTCTAACCTTCGTTGATGGATCAGCGAGGCACCCAAACTTCCGTCATCCCCGTGTGGTGATCCCTGGGCAGCATGCCACACTCAAGCCAAGCGACGCAGTGGTCACCAGCCCTCAGTGGGGCAGCTGGTTCTCTGTTGCAATAGGGTTCAGTTCACCCTAGTACCTGGGTGATCACCATTAATAGTTGAGAAGTGGTACAGTTGGAAGTTTAACCAAATTCTACCAGCAAAAGCATCTGTGATTGCAAAAAAAATGTGATAGGCGTTCAAGCCTCATTCCTTCATTGTTGATCCGCCAGACAAGCAGTGGCAAGAACCCAAACAGCAATGTCTTGCGATTATTGATCATTATTGATCATGTTTGTTTCCCAGCATCCCCTTGTGAAACATCCCCCTAAGATCCAAAATCCCATGAAAGCTCAAAATCAGAGGTTCACATGAGGAAACCCATCAACCCAACTCTCAAAAGTCAATTGGAATTGACCGAGCCATCTGGAAAAAACTGGAAACTATTATGGGTTTAGACGTGTTTGAAACCGCAAGTAAATAATAAAAACCCCCTGTCGCGGGCCGCTACGGGTTGAAAAAGCCTGTCCCCCAGCTGATCCCTGGCCAACTTGGCAGATCCCCATGTTTGGATGGTGCAAATCCTGGGAAACCCTCTTCTTCATCAACATCCCTAGTTTGGTTAGAAACGATTCCCCATGACTTGTGGCTGAAGCATTTTTTGTGTTGGCTCCTCGGCCTGTTTCCATGGCTAAAACCTTTATTCTTGTTGCTTGAACCTTATCTTTTGTCGGTTTTGTCGGTCAACATCTTATTGCTCAATCACCTGTTTCTTGTGGCTTTAATTCCCATGTTTTTGACGGTTCCGATTGAATTCTTCCTTTGTCCAACAAGAAAACATAAATTCCATGGCTTTTCTAGTTACTCTATTCAGAAAGGGTGAAAACTCCATATTCGACCCATGCCGGTTAAAATCCGCCATTGTTTGGGGTCCAACACACCAAAATCTCTTCATCCAGTGGCTGCATGGTGGCTGAGATGGCGCTGGTGGTGGCAGCCATGCCCGTACCAAAGGCGCAGGCGCCATACCTTGGTAGTGTCCCCAGAAAAATGTGGAAAAATTGTGAAGACTGGGGTCAGGACTTGGAAAATGGGTTCTTTGAAAGCCACTTCATGCCACTTCGAAGTGGGTTTTTTGGGGGTTCTGTACCCTGAAAACTACAGTTATAAGTGGCTGAGTGGTGTTTTTTGACCCATTTGCGAGTGGTAGGATATGTGGGACTGACTGATTGTAAAAATGCGAAGTAGGATTATGAACATACCTCATGAAAATAGATGAAATAGACCCTTGCACATGAAAGCAGGAGGGTGAGAGTGTTGCCTGAAATCCTCCACGCTAGGGTCAGCTGAGATCCTATACCAGTAGACGGAGCGTACTCAAAATCTTCTGATTTTACTGGGCAAGATTGACATTCAGGTAGAGTGGTTTCAAACCCATCGGAAGCTAGATGACCATCACAGGAAAGCGAAGACCCAAATTTGGGAATCATAAACCACCCCAAGATTACAACAAATGGCAAAAATTCGTCCCAAATAGTAGGTCTATGGCATTTGGTTTACCACATTACCATATTTGTTTTCCATGGTTTTTCCCCGAAGATCCTAGGAATGTCAGGAGATCCGATGTTGACATCCCGTCAAGGTGCCCGTTCTCCAACTTCGCTAGCTTCTGTTCCAGCACTGTCACCGTGGGGTTGTTCGTTCGCGAGTAGCTATAGCCCTCCGATTTCGGGCAGCCGTTCGACTAGTAAAGCCCATTGACTGGGAGGGAAAACAGTAGCAACCAAATGAGATTGGCATAGGGCACATGGACCCAAAAAGACATCATGTCACGGATATAAGTCTTGCTCAAACACCGGGTCCATTGCACCTGATTACAAAGTTTCTCCTGTTTGCTGAAGTTCTTTCCAATTTAATTTTGTGGATCAATATTTTGATCTGGTTTCAAATGTGCGGAATCGTATATATACATATTACATATACAAATCCGACAGAGTCATGCAATAGTGGCGTTGATTTTGATGCCCAATTCACATGTTGAGGTTCGTCCTTGCTACTCGGAGTGGTCTGTTGCTTCTGAAGACCATCAAAACCTGTAGCTTCTTGTTGTCACAGGAATGTCGCCAGGCGTCAAAACAAACCCTGCGACATAATGTGGTAAAACATGGCAAAACCGTGTAAAAAAGTGTAAAACCCAAGAATAAAACTCAACCATAGTCCATTCACCCAAGTTTCCCACCAGGTCGTGGCATTAAAAAACTATCCTATAATAACGCTGTGTTTCTTATTGGGTTCACCAGAAAACTCACTACAGTCTACTGGAGCTCCTTGTCCAAGTACTTTTCCACTGACTCCTGGCAGAAAAGCGAGGCCAAGAGGGTGGCACGAGGTGATTTTTGTTGCACAAACTACCGCGCATCAAACAAACAATGCAATCAACAACGGTGTTCGATCGAACAACAAAATTGGAGATCTGGATTTTTCACCAATCTAGAACACAAGTCCCTTGCAGGACTCGGAACTAGCTATAACAATGGATCGGCACCAGTTAGGCGCAGTGGTTTGTCAAGTTTTCATCTGCGGATCCGACCCAAATTGGTTCTTCACCATCACTTCAGCCCGGATTCCAGAGAAAATTGTCAACGTCCCCAAACAAAACATCCCCAATAATAAAAAGTTGTGTATATATATATATATATACACATGAAATTCTACATGAAATTCTACATGAAATTCTATGAACATTTGAAGCCAATCGTTGGGCGTCTTGCCCACCTGAATGAAGGTGGTGGACAGAAAGAGTGGGGTGAGGATGGCACCTGTCGGAGCGCTCCACGGCGGTTCCACAAATGGGGGTACCCTAAAATGGTTGGTTTATAATGGAAAATCATGGAAAATCCCATCTATGAATGGGTGATTTAGGGGTACCCCCATAGATTGGAAACCTCCAGATCTCCTTGTCCAATGGATTCCATGTTTTCAGGACTCCATCTTTGACCAAAGCTGCTGCCTACTGTGCAGCCTTCCAGCTCCGAATCCAATTTGGTTGGTTTAACTCAAGCAACAAATGGGTATGTCTCAAAACAGAGTGCCCGTGCCCCTAAATCCGCTGGCTAACCATTATGTTTCACATTAGAAAGACCATTTTGGGGGTATCACCCCGTATACCCCATTTTCAGACATACCCATATAATACCATATACCCTTTTCAATTTTGCTTTCAACTCATGAACAATCTTGGGGCTCCCGAACCACTCTTGGGCTCTGGCGTGACAGCAGCCTTGTTGCTCAATAGACCCACAAACGGTGTGTCATGTTCATTCCTAAACCATCCAATTTGGGTGGTGGATCATCTTGAGCGATACTGGAAGGTGAAATGCCCAAATTCTTTGTTCATATTCTTCACACCAACTCCAAAAAACTGGTGGTTTGCCAGCTCACACTCAAATCACTGGCACTTGGGCTTCGACATGTGGATGGTCCGCGTGGGATGAACCATCCACTTCATCATGGCTATTAGATACTCTGAAAAAATGTGGGTAGTACAACCAGGAAACACAACATGTATTTGTCACAACTGATACAAAACCTTCGTTTCCCAAGTTATGACAAAGAAAATGACCACACACCCAATCTCTCGAAGGTTCAGCCCGGTCCCCAGACGTGGACGAAGTTGGTATCCAGCTTCATCTCTCCCTGGCTGAGCTAAATTGTGCGGAGGCTAAGGCGAGGAATTTCTTTGGCAAAATGAGCAAAATGCTGGGGCAAAGAATATATTACGTCAGTGTTTAATATGGTTTCCGAAATTTTGTACAAATACTTGCCCATGGTTTGCCCTACCCTTCACCAACAACGATGCTATGCTGCAAGTCGGATGAAGTTGTTGGGCACTGCCTTCATATTGGCACGGGTCCAGATTTACAGCAAGACCCCAAAAACCACATTTGGAACCGGCAATAAAAATGAACAATGGATCATTTACATACATGATCATACAGTGGACGCAATTTAAGACACTTCTTGAACAGTGTAATCAGTGGATGGGTGCTGTCTATAGTTTCTTCTCTTTTTCTCCATCCATCCCTGAAGCTGGAGAATGGAGCAGCTGCAGACCTCAGACCTACCCGAAAATCAGCTGGCGCTTAAAAAGTGGGAAGCCACAAAAAATGATCTGAATTCAGGTTGGTACACTAATTGCGAGTGGTGAGGACGATCAAAAGCCGCCAACTCCATTTGGTTTTTGGGTAGCAAATGGATGTTCATCCAAAAAACAACGAGTCTGATAGGGTTTGAACCATCCCTAGATGAGGTATCCAACATTATTCAACCGTAGTTATAGTAATGGGTTTTACTGTAATCTATCCAGTTAAAGTAATAGTTTTATCCAACCATCCCAAAGTTGTCATGATTTCCCAACGCCGCAGGATCCGCAGTTCGACGAAACGCCGCCTCCGGCCACGTCCCCGACACCGTGGCTTTGCGTCGCAGCGCCGTCAGCGTCGTCGATCGGCCCGGGCGAAGGCGAAACATCTTGCGCCTCGTTGGAGGTCGGAAGCTCTGGAGGCTTCCCACATCAAAGCCTGCCGTATATACTTGCTATACTGAAACGCATCTTTCAGCGATCCCACTAGCAATGAGAATATTATAATATATATATATATACTGTATATATACACGAAAAATATCAGATATATAATATCCAGGAATCATGTGCAATGCATAGGTCTTTGAGCAGAAAGAATAGCAAGAGGCTGCCCACAAGATGCTCCCAGGTGAGTGATCAACAGGATGTAGGGAAATGTCAGCAAAGTAAAGCCTTCCAGGGTTGCTCCCAAAACCCCAGACACAACAAAGGTAAACTTGGTAAATCAACGGAAGAGGTAAGATGAGCAATTTACCCCCCCAAAAAAGTGGCTCTCCTTGACCAATTTACCTGCAACCGGCAGGAGCAACCCTGGCAAACCTGCTTCCCACAAGAACCAGCTGAGCATTGAGTACTGAGGCCGACTGAGGCCGCGAGCCCCAAAAAAAGTTCAAAATTGGCCAGGAGAACTCAACGGCGTCGCGGCGGCGTATTCTCGAGCCACAAAGGACAGGGCAGAGAGCGGGACCCAAAAGCCATCTGTTTTGTCCATCTGTGGATGTTCTCATGTGCCAGAAATGCCTAAGTACCTGAGTGGTTCCATCCACTTAACACTTTGCTGGTCGCTTGTTTCAGTGGCTGGCAACTAATTCATGTGCGCACGGCCCAAAGGATGGGGTGTCACGGTGTTACAATAAAGTTTCAAGAATTGAGCAAATATGGTTCTGGCTTTTCTCTGTGTTGAAACAACCTATGAGTTTCAGGATGACACTGTTCTCATGGATCCAATGACAATCCCCAGAGACACGGTACAGCACAGTTTCATGGGGAGTCGTACTATAACAAGGTATGTCTTCTACTCTTCAGGTGACCAAGACCGAAGTGGGTTTCATCTGCATTTTCCGGAAATAAGACAGGTGGTAAAGCCGACAAGAAACCATCCACTATTCTGCCAAGAATTGGTGGTTTAAACATGTTTAAACCATCCCCAAGATCATACCACTATCCAAGAACCACTCCTCACTCGGATCGCAACCCCTTGCGCCGGTGATAAGCTTCAACACAACGCCCCAAAAAATGACCCACTCAGGCAGGCTGCTCAGTTGAGCGATCAAGCAAACAATCTTACACCAACAAAAAGCAAATCCAAAACATGACTATTTCCAATATGAGCATCATCTTCCAGCCCCACTTACATTTTCAGCGGGGCAACCTTATGACAAACAACCCCAACTACTACGCAGCCTTCCAACTAAGCATGCTCACGCTGTTTTGGTCACAGTCAGCCCTCTGCTTTTGGACCTGAGGGGTCACCCAGCTCCCCTAGCAAGAAGGGATGGTGATGGCACATCCCCACACATCACTGGGGGAACTGGGGTTGGCCGGTTAGCCGCAATATCAAGGGTAAAACTGACACTAAACATCACTAAACCATACCCTATTTGACCCTTTGGGTTTTGCAAATTGTACCCAACCCTGGTTGTGAGTTTTTTTGGGGGGTTGCCACAAATCATGTAAAGTGAGTCCCCCGATGTTTCCCAGATCGTTCAGCCGCAGCTCAGCGCATTCCAGGTCTCAACTTCTGCCGTCTCTGGGCTCAAAACGGGTAGACCAATCCCAATCCAATTCGTAGCGGAAGTCAAAGTTGTCTTTGGCCATCTGGCGAGGCTTGGCGTTTGGATGATGCTGAAAGTTTCAGCCAGGGTGAAGTTTCAGATGATGAAGGTTGGCCGTGTCCCTTTGAAGCTGATCGCAGCAAAACCAAAGAACTTGAAGCACTACAATATCTAAGAAATGCCGCAGCTTCGGCAAAAATATGCCTGTAACTCCACATGTATGATGCGGTAGAGCTCAAGACTGGGTACCAAAATGTATATGGACTAAATACAATATGTCAATGCTTTGTATGCTTTAAAAACATATTATCACGTTATTATATTTACGGCCAATTTTGCCCGAGGAACTCTGAAAACATTGTAAATTGTGGCTTATTCTTGCCTGAAAAGCCCAGGCATCATCCTGAACCCTATCATACTAAAGCCGTAAAACCCGAAAGCTTAAACTCTGCACCCTCCAAACACATCTAAAAAACATGATAAAATCAAGGAAAATCCCTAAATGCATTGCACCTAAACCCTAAAATCCTAATTCTTGAACCCAAACACTTTGAACCTAAAAGTGATGCTGTGCGAAACGAGGTGTTTGCGCGTATATTCTGCACGCAATATTTTAAAAAATGTGTACACTATTGTAAATGATGTGGTAGTATCCCAGACCGTCCGCGTGCAAGTTTAACTGGTACTTTGACAAAGTACCCATTTAACTTGAACCTTTCACAACGTTCATGTTTCACTTGGCTAACAAATGGACCGATATGGGCTGTATACATTGGAAGTTGTCATTCATGAGGGCATCGCAGGATTGATGAAGGCTCAAAATGCCTCTACTTACTTAGATAAAAAGACGTAGTGCACAGATGTTGTGCGTCGGCTGCATATTGGGCAAATCTGGAACCTCTCAAAACACACATAAAAGATGAGATTGCCAATGGTAGGTATACCCCTTCTTCCCCTGTGGATTTTCAAGTCTAGGGAAAGGCCACGGTGTTTCAAGTCATGTGCAAATAAGATGTGCGAGTGTGTCGTGGGACGTGCAATTTTCACACTCAAATTCTAAAATGCCGGCAAAAAAACTGAAGCGTGATTTCTGCGTGAAAAGTGCGTGAAAACCCCGTGATTTCACCGTGAAAGTGCGTGAAAAACCGTGATTTTGGAGTCACCAAAAAACTCTTCAAACACATCCTTCAATCGCGAATTTATTCAGTAGCCAGTGGTTCATAGCCAACAGTATCACTGATCCGGGGACCATGGACGTGCAAGAGTCTCTCCGGAAAGCTCGAGAAAGGGCACTCAGGGCCAAAGCAAAAGTCAATGGTTCTGATAAGTCAGGGCCCAAGGTCACTTATGACATCTAGATTTGTTATCCTTTTGGTTTCTCCATGATATATGCATAGAGGTTCTTGCTTCAGGGAGGTGTGTGGTGATGCTTGGGCGCTTGGTGGATATCTCACAGGTTTTAGTAAGGTTATGTTATACATATATCAGTTCATATCCATTTTATATCTTCAGGGGTCAAGTGAAAAGGGTACTTCCAGTAAAGCATGCACTGTCTGTGAACGTGCAAGCTTAACTGGTACTTTGGAAGGTCAGGGCATTGTAAATAATATCAAATAAACCCTAAAAGAAACGCTAATGAGGGTACGGTTAAACGTTCCATGGTGGTGGGAGATTTTATACAATTATACCATATGTAAGCCATTAAAGAAACCCTAACTAGGGTATGGTTAATTGTTCCGTGGAGTGGGAGATTTTATGTATTATGTACATCCTAGTTGTTCCATGGGGGTGGGATATCTCTTATCTTGCATAGATCCTGAAAGCAACCCTAATTGCGGTATGGCTATATAATTGTGTGCAGTTCTCTTGCCAAGCCGCAATGCAATGCTCACTTCGTCAACACAAGTTCAACTATTTTTTGTGTTTGAGGTCGTTTAAAAAATCTTGGATTTTAAATTTTAAGCTATTCTGGTCTTGGGCAAACCTCGGGGTCTGTGTGGGAATAGTACATACAATACTATATTAACAATTTGATACAATATTACATGTAATGCGATTTACAATATGAAAAATCATATTATGTTTGATATTATCTACAATAGTATATATCAGCAATAAATACAAATACAATATTGGCATATATTGTATAACACAATGTCATGTATCATATGTTATACCATTCATATTATACATAATAGTGCATTTTGTATTATACACCACGTTACTATATAACCTTTCTGGCTATCAGTCAAAACCCTGGCATCTTACGTACCTAAAATAGCTGGTTACTGGATGTTTATTCCCCCAAATGTGGTAATAAGGGGTTTGGCCCATCCCCAATTTTATATATATATATATATAATCAAAATAGTTAAACAGGAAAAACGGCCCAAACCACTTGCCTCAACAATGCTCGGAAGATTCTTTTCGAGGAGCCCGCTCAGCTCCTGGTCACCAGGTGAAAATCCCCTGGTGAACATCAGCTATTGTAGGGAAAAATATGATATGTATGGATTTTTATCCTACAAAAATTGGGTTGTATAATATATGTATATGTATATATATATACATAATCATTGTTTATCCATTGTTGGGGATCTATAGATGTTTATCTGATTGAAAATGGGAATATGCAAGTATTGGCCAAATTGGTCCCCTAGCCAAGGCCAAACAAATGTAAAGATGACAGGTCAAGAGCATATTGATGTATTTGGTTGTCCAGCGAAATGGCTGGAAGCATGTCGAAATCCTAGCCACGCATGGACATCCTGCTCTGCAGATAATTCAGCGGTGCTCATTTGGCCCCCATACCTACAATCCTAAGTCAAGATGTCTATTTAAAGTCTAATTCAACTCATCCAAAACTAAGCCTTAGTTGAACTGCTGACCCCTTCCAGACGCCCAGTGGAATACGAAGCATCAAAATATCATCAAAAAAATCTCCAGGAAAACCCAGGATGCCCCCCACGGATCAACCTGAAGCAGTCCGACTTCCAACTTCTCACGTTTTCGCCGCAGCTCACGCAGCTCTCGAGGCGGCTCTATCCCAGGGGTGTCCATCGCCTCCGGGAAGAAAAAATCCCGGGTCCCATGGATCCCCCCGGCTGGGCGCCAAAACCTCGATTTTTTCAAACCAAGGAACACCATGTCATAGCTATGTCAAGAGTTCATACTCAGCAATCTTGAAAAGGTTCAAAAACGGCTGTTTAGATGAAAGTTGGGTGCAAAAAAATGTAACTTTGGATATATAGACTTAACATGCGTTGTAGCTTACGCAACTTCAAAGACATGTCCAGCGTACAAACAAGTACATGATGTGCAGCCTGGCATCAGGTGTCTGTGCAGGTGAACATGAATGTTATTACCACCCAAAAAAAACCTGTCACGCACGTGGAGAAAATTGGAAACCAAACATACCATGGCAAATTTCCATTTGAGCGTGTCTTAAGATGGGGGAATGCGCAAACCGAGTGTTTTCCCTAGTCACAGCCAAACCATTTTGGGTGTTCCAGGGTATCCCCACTTCAGTCCATAATTGTAAGAAGGGAAAGATTACAACAATACCTAATTTTTGTTGCTGAAAACCAGGACTCCCTGAAAATTGTCCCCCAAACTAGCCCAATCACCCAATGTTTAGATACATCCATAAAAGGGCCCCAGAGGCTTGACAAGACCGGCCAAGCACCTCCAAACGGAGAATGTCCTCGGTAGTCGTTTCATTGAATGATTGCATATTGCCACCTGTTTGAGAAGAACTCCAGAAACAGAGGTGCCCTCTGTTTAGTGTGGGAAAAATCAAATACTTACTGGGGTTGCTTATCCACTTACCCCTGTATCGCGTGATTTGAAGTACCATTAATTTTCAGTCACGACCACGTTCCAGATTGAATCAGCGACCCCAATACCCGAAAGAGGCATGGACAGCTGGCCACTATGTTGACGCTGGTGCCATGAGTGAGCATCTCTGTGTGTGTGTATGATGGTATACAGCATTATCATGTATACATATGATGCATACATGTGTATATATATATATATACATATACATATACATATACACACATGCACATACATACACACATGCACATACATACACACATGCACATACATACACACATGCACATACATATTCATTGGTTTTCATCTGCTGTTCTATCTATGGAGAAAAGTGTACTAGCCACAGGATTTAGCATTCTTGCGGAAATTCGTCAATCTGTCTTTCCAATCCGTCGTTTATTTGTGTGATATGCATGGTATATGTGTACATACATACACGTGCATACCGAAAGATAACACCAATATGTTCTGTATATATATATATATGTACCATGCCATACCAATACATAACAATACATAACATGACATGACATCACATCACATTACATTAGATTAGATACATGCATTGAATTCCATTACATTACCTTGAATTACATTATGTTACATTACATTACATGTGCATATATATAATTATATATTATATATATATTCATACATGTATATACATATATGTATTCGTATACACACTTTGAACTTTGCACTGCTCCACTCTGCATCCACTCGGCCTTGTCCGTGATTTGGATATCGCTGACCGTGATCTTCATCTGTAGCGGGGAACCGAACCAACCAAAAAAAACCTGACAAATTGGGATTTAATGATGGCTTTTATTGGATTTAATGGTCATGTGGGATTTAATAGTGACTTTATAGGATTCCATGGTTATTTTATGGGATTTCATGGTGATTTTATAGGATTTAATGATGTTTTTATAGGATTTAATGTTGAATTTGTGGGATTTAATGGTGATTCAATGGGATTTAATGGTGATTTTATGGGATTTAATGATGGTTTTATGGGATCTAATGGTATTTGATGGTGATGGATTTAATGTTGATTTTATGGCATCTAGCGGTTATAATACTGGTAGGGATATATTCGGATATTCATGGGATGTCTTCGCAATTTATCCCCAACCAATATTGGATATATTGGGATGTGCACGGAAACATGGTGGTATAATGGTGATGTCATGGTGATGTGATATGGATATATTGCTGATATAATGGGTTTTTTTGATTCCCATGTGTTTATGTACACATGTATATATCCACATGTATGTATGTATGTATGTATGTATGTATTGAAAAATTCACAGCAGCTGTCAGATGTTGTATCTGCTGTTGCAGTGTTGAACTCGCGCAGCTGTGTTGNGTTGGTCTACTGTACACATACTTGTATATTAACACGGCCTCTTGACATGTTGACAATTGTTGTCTGCATGTCATCATCAAATTGTTGGACACTAACTGTATCAATCGAACTAACTACATTGTTGGGTGAAAAGGATATTACTTGACTAAGTGTTGAATCCACTGTACACTTTACAAAGTGAAATGTTGNCACTAACTGTATCAATCGAACTAACTACATTGTTGGGTGAAAAGGATATTACTTGACTAAGTGTTGAATCCACTGTACACTTTACAAAGTGAAATGTTGGTCAAAGACGTTGTCTATCGAAATAGTGTACGTCTGTTGAACTGAAAATCACTGTCGAATTCAACCTATGTTGATGGTGCTGTTGACCTCACTGCCTATGCGCTCAGTTGAGGTAGTTCATGTTGCACTCATCTCTGTTGGTTTAGGGTGTTGAACCCAGGGATGTTGCAGTGTCACCCCAGACTGTTGTTTTGGATNGTTCATGTTGCACTCATCTCTGTTGGTTTAGGGTGTTGAACCCAGGGATGTTGCAGTGTCACCCCAGACTGTTGTTTTGGATGTCAGTCTCACCCTTCATTGGATGGTGTTCAACCAGCCATCCTTGTTGACAGATAGAGCTGTGCTTCCTCCATCTGTTGCTCGTCCACATCATCCTGTTGATCTGAGTGATACTTGTTGAAGGCCTCAACAAATGCACTCATGNTGACAGATAGAGCTGTGCTTCCTCCATCTGTTGCTCGTCCACATCATCCTGTTGATCTGAGTGATACTTGTTGAAGGCCTCAACAAATGCACTCATGTTTGTGGAGATGTTGACCCACTCTAGGATGCTCTTGTTGCCTCTCAATCGTTCTCTGGTTTTGTTGCCGTGATATGGCAACTGGAATCCATCCTCAAGAAGTGGATGTTGATTCACCANACTCTAGGATGCTCTTGTTGCCTCTCAATCGTTCTCTGGTTTTGTTGCCGTGATATGGCAACTGGAATCCATCCTCAAGAAGTGGATGTTGATTCACCAATAGTTGTTCAATCCGTTGTTGCACTTCTGTTGGCATTGTTGACGACACCGAGGTGCCTGTGTACTCCAGGCTGTTGACCAATGCCTTGAACCATGGGTGTTTGGTCTCTGTGACCTGCAGCACTGGAATTGGCATGTTGTAATGCCACAGATAGCCGTTGTCCCAAGACAAGTTGTTGGCTATCGATCCCAAAATGTTGCCATCCATGTTGATCGTAGCAACTTGCCATAGCTGGAGTGTTGCTGCCNTGTCTCAACTTGCAACTGTGTTGCCATATGGTATCCTCTGTTGAAGAGGTTGTTCTCCTGGCACCCCAAACGATGGTTTTGTTGGATCGTGTTGGGGATGAAACTCAGCAGGTAAACTGTTTTCCAGTCGTTGCTCTGTACATGCAATTCTGTTGCATGAAAGAACAAGGTTGTGATCGCCGTTGTTGGGCTTGGTGAAAAGATCCATTTGTCCCATGTTGGGCACATAGTGTTGCCGAGTTTCAAGGGCATGCGTTCCACTCAATGTTGTCAACAAAATGTTGACACAAAAGCTGTACAAAAATNCATGTTGGGCACATAGTGTTGCCGAGTTTCAAGGGCATGCGTTCCACTCAATGTTGTCAACAAAATGTTGACACAAAAGCTGTACAAAAATCAAAGTGTTGGACTCTTCAAACTGTTGAATTCCAGGCTCTTGCACACAAGACATGCTGTGTATTACAGACATGTTGTGTGGGACGTGTACATATACTTCACCATGTAGAGCTCGTTCATGTTGAGATAGTACATGTCGAAAATTACGTTGAAATACTGTAGGGGATATCGTGTTGATATACTCCATGATGTAGTTACAGCAAAGGTCGATCAACTATTGTTGATCCCATGGCTAAGGATAGTGAAACTTGTGTGTNGTAGGGGATATCGTGTTGATATACTCCATGATGTAGTTACAGCAAAGGTCGATCAACTATTGTTGATCCCATGGCTAAGGATAGTGAAACTTGTGTGTTTAGTGCGCGCGCTGCAGACGGTGCTGATGTTGCTGCTTGCTTGTTGCAAGCTGCTGGTGAAACTGTTTGCTTGTTGCTTCAGTGGATGTTGAGGTGCTGGATGCCGNTGCTGATGTTGCTGCTTGCTTGTTGCAAGCTGCTGGTGAAACTGTTTGCTTGTTGCTTCAGTGGATGTTGAGGTGCTGGATGCCGATTCCAGCTTGTTGGAGGTGTCGTTGCAGAGTCTCTGTTGAGACATACTTGGTCAATATGTCTGCTGGGTTGTCGTTTGTGTGGATCTTGATGATTCTCACATAGTCGTGTGAGATCAGTTGTTGTATGAACAGGTGTTTGAGTTCGATGTGTTTTTCTTTTCTCGAAGATCCAATTCTGGTTGCCATACTTTTGCCACTTGATGAGTCTGTGTGAATCTTGATGTTGACCTTGTTGATGCTGAGAAGCTCCATCATGAGGCTTCTGATGTGTAGTGCTTCTGTTGCGCCAGTGTTGATGGCATACAGCTCGGCCTCTGCACTCGAGAGTGCGATTGTTGCCTGTGTCCTGCTTCCATAGTTGATTGTTGTCCCAAGCAGGGAGATGATAAATCCTGTTGTTGACTTCCTTGTTGTAGGACATCCTGCCCAGTCGCTGTCCACATAGACGTTGATGTCTGGGATTGCTTTTGCTGGAAGCTTCACTGTTGGTNTGTTGTTGACTTCCTTGTTGTAGGACATCCTGCCCAGTCGCTGTCCACATAGACGTTGATGTCTGGGATTGCTTTTGCTGGAAGCTTCACTGTTGGTCGGACGATCTGTTTGTAATCTTTTGTTCCCTTGATGTATCTAAGTAGGTGTTTCAGCTTTTGTTGGTCAGCTGTTGTTGGCTGCTGCAATGCTCTGGCTAGTTCTTTTGTTGCGTAGCTGATGTCGGGTCTTGTGTAGGTCATCCATTGGAGTTTCCCGACTGCTCGTCTGTATTGAGCGTGTTCTTCTGTTGAAAGAGGTTGGTCGTGATCTGCTGTCGCTGTTTTCAGTGCTGATGTNGGAGTTTCCCGACTGCTCGTCTGTATTGAGCGTGTTCTTCTGTTGAAAGAGGTTGGTCGTGATCTGCTGTCGCTGTTTTCAGTGCTGATGTGCCTGGTGCTGGTGCTGGTTTGCTATCTTGTAGGTTTGTTTCCGTCAAGAGTGTTGTGACGTACTCATCTGCCAGGCTGATCTCGTAGATGTTCCTGCCAAGAAATGCCACTGTATTTCCTGTTGACAGTGTACCTGTTGGTCGTAAAAGAAGCTGCTGTTGGATCGCCTTGAAGAGCTTGTTGACGGTCTGTTCCTCGCCAAGGAAAAGTAGGTCATCAACGTAGACCAAGACGAAACAATTGCGTGTTGTTGTCATATAGATGTTGGGCTCTGCTGTGCTGCGGTGAAGTCCAATCTGTTGAAGGACTTCTGACAGATGTTTCTGCCATGCGTTTGGACTGCTGCGAAGTCCGTAGATTGCCTTTAGTAGCTTCCATACGATTTTGTCCTCCGGGTTGTAGAACTCCTTTGGCGGGTACATGTAGAGGTCCGCTGTTGCTGCTGCAGCATGTAAAAATGCTGTTGAGATGTCTCCTGTGATGNTTGTCCTCCGGGTTGTAGAACTCCTTTGGCGGGTACATGTAGAGGTCCGCTGTTGCTGCTGCAGCATGTAAAAATGCTGTTGAGATGTCTCCTGTGATGCCGATCCATCCGTTGTTGCAAGCCAATGTGAGGAGTGTTCTCAACACACAGAAAATTGGTGTTGACGCGTAGATGTCATCCAAGTCATGTATGGTCTCTGTG
>BGPT01000909.1:150761-177766 GCA_003297045.1 Symbiodinium sp. clade C Y103 | reverse complement strand
TGTCGTCTTGAGCCATCCTTGAGCCAAACGTTGTTGAACGTTTGGGTCCTTAGTGTACAGGTATGTTGGTCTACTGTACACATACTTGTATATTAACATATATATATATATATATATATGCAATGTACATAGATATATTTAACACAATGTGTATATATATATATATGTACACATATATAAATAAACACATAGATTCCCCATGCTTTGTATCCGATTGAGACGGTGGCTCCACGACTTCTTCTCCCAGCGGCTTTACAGTTCGGAAGCTACTGGGCTCCGAAGATACAGTGGAGAAATAGTTTTTTCAATCTGTTTGTTGTGTCAACTGTTTGAAATACGGTGTCACTATGTGTCACTTGTTGAGATATTGGATATTTTGAGAGATGTCCATTCGAACGGTGATATTAACATGTTTTCTCTTACTTTGCCTCTCAGTTTCGGCAAATGGAATGGAGCTGCGGTCCTAGCAGTGGATGTCTCAAAGTAAGACGGCTGTGTATCTACTGATCATTGACTGCAGCATGTTTCTCAGTCGACTATGCCAAAGCAAAGCTTGGAGGCGCAAGAAAGCCACGACTTAGACTTGCTGAACATGATGTTTGATTCTCCTGCATTTTCCAGTTGCTTGGTCCACCGTTTGGGGGGGATCCATCAGACATATACTTGGTATATGGGTCCCTGATTTGTACATCCAACATGAAGCGATACAGTCTGAAGAGGCACGACATGGTTCGCATTTTGTAGTGCACGGACTGGCTAGCGCTTGCAAGTGACCAAGCAGTTGACTCTGCAGTAAGGCGAAATGGAAAAATGATGATCCCAGGTGACTTGCAATTTGGATGGGCCTGAAACCAACCAGCAGAGGTTCTCTGACGACGCAATTCTCCGTACTTAAAGGGATCCACGAGAGAAGACGCTGAAAACTAGGGCAACTACTAGCTATTCTGACTTTCATTGCCTGGTTGTGTAGGCATCATGCAAAAGGATTTGTTTGAATCCCTTTCACTACCATTTTGGGAATACCCAAAAGCATTACATTGGAATTTGACTCACCTTATCTGACGGATTCCAGGATATGCAGCTTTTAGCCATTGATGTCCTCATGAAAGTAGACATGGCAGACAGCTGGAGGGAATCGCAACACTGGAACTCATATACTGTAACTGATTTATATATATATATATATGTACACATGTATGTATATATACGGCAAATGCCTGGGCTTTGCCCGGAACTGCAACGACAACGGGATTCAGAATCATCATCATCATCATCATCATCATCATCATCATCANATGTATATATACGGCAAATGCCTGGGCTTTGCCCGGAACTGCAACGACAACGGGATTCAGAATCATCATCATCATCATCATCATCATCATCATCATCATCAACATCATGAATTGAATGTAAAGTTTCGCGGGGGTGGGAATTTATATTCCTAAATACCATTGTTGATCTTCCCAATTGAATGTAAAGTTTAACGGGGGTGGGAATTTANGGAATTTATATTCCTAAATACCATTGTTGATCTTCCCAGTTGAATGTAAGGTTCAACGGGGGTGGGAATTTATATTCGTAAATGCCCTTGTTGATCTTTTCCAATTGAACGTGAAGTTTAACGGGGGTAGGAATTTATATTCCTAAATACCCTTCTTGATCTTCCCAATTGAATGTCAAGTTTAATGGGGGTGGGAATGTACATTCCTAAATACCCTTGTTGATCTTTCCCAATTGAATGTAGAGTTTAACGGGGGTGGGAATTTATATTCCTAAATACCATTGTTGATCTTCCCAATTGAATGTAGAGTTTAACGGGGGTGGGAATTTATATTCCTAAATACCCTTGTTGATCTTTCCCAATTGAATGTACAGTTTAACGGGGGTGGGAATTTATATTCCTAAATACCCTTGTTGATCTTCCCATTTGAGTGTAACGTTCAATGGGGGTGGGAATTTATATTCCTAAATACCCTTGTTGATCTTCTTCATTGAATGTATAGTTGCATCAACATTTGTTTGGGAATGGGAAATCTCTACGCTGCAACNTTCTTCATTGAATGTATAGTTGCATCAACATTTGTTTGGGAATGGGAAATCTCTACGCTGCAACGCCTGGGCAAAGCCCAGGCGTTGCGCGTATATATATATATATATATATATATACAGATTTTCGTATATATATATATATGTATATATATACATATCTGTGTGTGTGCGTGTTTTTGTCAGGAGGTGTGAGTCTGATGAGGATTTTCCACCCAATCAGCAGATTCCTGAAGTAATTTTGGGTGGATTCGGGTTCTCGCAGCGTATCAGGGTATCAGGTATCAGGGATCATAATTCAATATGATTAATATTGCATTACCCGTATGTTGCGACAGAGGAACAAATTCGTCTGTGAACAGATCAAACGATCTGGTGCATTTCTCCACAGACGTTGCTTCAGGGCGCCTCTCGGTCAAGAGCGCTGTCCCCCGAAAACGGGGTGCAGTCGTGCCCGCGAACTTATCGCTTGGATTCAGCTGGAAAAACAACGAAGTGTCGCGCGAGATGGGTGCGTCTCTATGGTAGAAACCAGTGGTTATCATTTTGGAGTTCTGAATCTGTAAATCTTTCTCAATTACTTGAAAGGCTCTGGCAAAGCTAAGGAAAAGGATAAGTTACGATCGTCCAGAGCTGGATGGAAGTCCGAGTCCAACTCACCACATCCAAAGATATCTCCTTTCATTTTAACTCCACCGGCTACAGAATTTTAAGCTCAGTGTCCTATGATTACAATGGTGAATGTGTTGTCCGGCATATTCATCGTTCAGTATCTATCCTCAATCATATTCATACTGTTCTCACAACATGCACATTTGTACTTGCACAAGAATATATCATGTCAACTCCGAATCATTAAACATCATTAAACCCTGTTTTTGTTTAATGATCGGTGTCTTCCCCAACATGTGATAGACATACCCCAGATTCTGCGATACGGCGTTGAACGTGGTCCCTTTTCCGCCGACTGAGGTGACTCGCCACGGTACCTTGCGCATGGAACCCGTGTGCAACGAGGATGATGAGATCTGTGAAGTGTTGGAGGTGTCGCTCAAGACGAAGGGATCCCCCTTGGGCGGCGTTGAAAAAACGGCGGTGTCCGACGTGTGTTTTTTCCATGAACTATGGTGATCTAATGGTATCAATGTGATTAGAGATTGTTCTGTATGTATATACGGGACTTAGCATGATTCAACAATCAAACCAGCGGTTTAAATTATTGTATATAACCATGAACAATGCGGATCTAGCCATAAAAAGTTAGGATTTAACCAGAATCTGTCCGTTTGCACAGAAATTGGGAACTGCAGAATCAGATTGACTTACAATTATCAATTGCACACTATCTCGGGGTTACACTATACATGAGGGTAGCATCTATAGTACGTTGATGTACATTGGGTGTCCATATTTTTACTCGTCCGTGTTTTTTGCGATCATGTCAACCCTGGACTAGCAACCCCCTAGGTTGGGTTGCCCGAATAGCATTTAAAATTAAATCGACTTTTACCTTTCCTTTTTTTTCCTACTTTCTGAGGTGCCCTACTGAACCAGGCTCGATGAATGCACTATGATTTTGGGGGTACCATTCAGAATCCATCAATATTCATAATCCATCCCACGAATTGTAAACATCGCCTGTGTGGGACCCCAACCCATGGGAAAGAACCACATATCCCCAATGGGGATAGAGCCACTGAACCTGGGAATAGGACAATATTGAACACATGAATATCAGTCCAGGAGATGAATATGCAAACAGAATGAATTCTGAACCTTGGGGATTCCACAGTAGCAGGATCTTACTGACTCGTATCCAAGAGAGATGGTCCGCAAGAACTGGTGTGTTGTGCCGAAGCGATTGCTGTTTGGTCCTAGTGGATCTGTGGGGTATGCCAGACCCAATCTTAATGCTGGGACCAAAGTTTGATGCGCCGATCCAGGGACAGCGGCGAAATCAGCTGGAGAGTGAGAACGAGTGGCTTGCCGATTTTCTGGGGCTGAATTGACTGGTGAGCCAGATTCTGACTATCACTGGACTGAGTACACCATTGCAAAGCTTGATTTGATAGTTTTGTCATGTTTTGTCAATCTGGCTGGAGAGAAACTGGTTGGTAGTTTCCGGCAACTCCTCACTTTCCTTATCTATTCGTACTTGAGAAAACCAATTTTGAATTCGAACTGCTCTGAATGAGATTGGAATTGGACTTAGATTAGACCTGACTTTGCACACTTCGAATTGACTCTGAATGAGAATCTAAACTGGTTGGATGTTTAATTGGGTTTGAAGTTTGAATTGATATTGAACCGAAATTGAAGTGAGTTTGCCTCAACTAAAAACTGGAATCTCAGCTAGTTCAAAGTTTGACATATGACTGATTTTGAGTTTGACTTTCGTAGAATTTTCTGGCCCCAAACAGCTGGGGAACTCTGTTCCTGGACTACCTACCCCCAGGTTCCTTTGAAGCCAAAGAAGTCAACGATAAACAGTAACATCCAAGATAAAGCAAAAAAAAGCAGAGAGCAAAATTGGCAGACTTTGTTTGGGCGGGGTTATGGGTTAAAGGTTATATATATGTTTGGCGAACTTTATTTTTCGGTAGGGTTCACCAATCGGATGTCACGATTACCCACCAATCATCGCCATCAGGGTGTATCGAGTCTCCAAAGCCTGGACCGAAGGCTTCAGCAGCTGTGGGTGGGGAAACCATTGCGGCAATCCAAATCGTCAAAATTCGTCAAATATTATCACAGATCTTCACCAGACATCACTTTCCTTTGTCAAGGAGTAGATTTATGGAACCATATGGAACCTAAAGGATGAAACGTGAAATCATACCTCTCCGCTCCAACGTTTGGTAGCTACCATTAAATGGTATACACAGGGTCCACAGTCCCAAATCAACTCGTAGTTCCATGCCCAGGAATATGGGTAGTTACAGACTCACGAAATATCTGGTAGTGATCGCCCACAATGTAATGAGGCAATATTTTCCAGTTCTGTCAAACCAATCCTCCATAGCCTCCATATTCCTTGGTCATAGAAATTAGATGGCTATTACATGCCATTACATCAGGCTTTTCTGGTTGGAATGCTCACTCTCACTGGCATTCGTTTGTTTAAATCCTCGTTTTGTTTCTGGAAACATGCCAAACACATCCAAAAGGGTCGGTTTGTTGATCAAGCCCCTCAGCCATAGGCATGTAAAGTACCCCAATCAAGTTGTGGTGGGGTACTGTGTTTAACCCTCAGAAGTGGTGACAACTCCCAGTGTTCTCGTGATTTTCCGCATGTCGCCTGCTGGCGACATCCCAACCTGTTGCCCATTCGTTCGTGGCCAGCATCATTGACATTGCAATCTTCAACTATCAAATAAAACACACACTGTCACACTGATGACCCAACTGTATATAAATCTGAAATAGTGAAAGCATCGAAATATCCATATCATTCACAATATCAAACTTAACTTTTCCCTTTTCCAATGATTTTCTCCCATGGATTTCAAGCAGATCTCCGGCCGTCATGGGATCCTCAGGCACCTGGGCAGCCGATTGGGGCCCCGAGGGTCCCACCTGGCCCTCCCTGGTGCCCGATGCCTCGCCCATGCGGCGGAAGGTGCCGAAACGCGCCTCGGCGGAACGGCGATGATAGGGGATTCTACTAGCCAAGTGGGGAATAGCCTCTGGTAAACTAACATAGCGAACTGGAAAATCTCCATTTTTCATGGGAAAACCAACTATTTATGTGGCCATTTTCAATAGCTATGTGAAATTACCAGAGGGTATATAATATGAATTCATATGAAATGGGAAATTCAGTAAGTAAGTCCCAGATGTAGATAACGGGACAACAACATATATAAATGACCTGTGTCCCCGCACACATTACCCAGTTCTAAGTGGGGTGATCCTCCAAGTGGGGGCCTGACTTTGGTGGAAAGAACCTGAAAAAGGACATTTGGAACCGATGAATTTTGATGAATACGTCTTAAGTAGCCTCTGAAGAACAAAAGGCAGGGAAACGATTTCTCCCATAGACGGTGAAACTGGCGTCGCCAGTCTATCGACGGGTCTACAAGCAGGTTTTTACACAGATACGCGCGACAGATACACGCGTGTATAGTGACATAAACCGGGCAATAAAGGATCTCAATACTTTTCCCCGCTTCTTTGCAAACAGCCTTTCCGTATCTTTCCGTTATTTTCCCCTCCATGTTCCCTCTTCTATCGCGAATGATTTCCCGGCATTTGTTTGCACATCATTTCCCTCTTTGTCTAGGTATGAGTCAAGAATCTGGAACCATCCTGTTCACATCAACCTAGCTGGTAGTTCTGGATGTTCATCTCTCCATAGGAATTGTATAATTGTACGGAATATGGATACTATGGATTACTATGGCCCATTTCTGGATGATATATCATGATATATCATGATATATCTATAATATCATCTATTGTCATTAGATATATATCCCGATGTATCACCATGAATCGTCCATTAAATCCCAGATATCATCCATAGCTATGGAATCTCCCGAGGAGCCGATACTTTGCGCCCGGCAACTCAGGAGGTTTTCACTCGGTGAACTCGGGTTTTACTTCAGGGTGATCAAGTGGAGGGTAGCATACAGAGACACGAGTGGTATACAAGGAATGCTTTGCACTATAATGAGGAGTGTTATTGTTATTGTTATGCTGATGATGATGCTGATGATGATGATGATGATGATGATGAGTCTTATTATTATGTTCAAGCATGAATTTCGGATTCTACCATTATTCTCATTGCTGTTTTTGCTATGATGATGAGGATGAATATGATGACTATGATTAGTGTTAGTTGTTGTCCTTTTCAATCAATATTAAATGAGTACTGTTTTTGGGATTGATTTTTGATGCTTGATGCTTGATGCTGATATATATATATATATATACTTATGCATTGGCTCACCCAAAATGTTGGGTTCCATGTAATTTCCCAGAGAGTAAGATTACATGAATGGTTCAAAGACTTATTGCTAGCACCAGGCATGAGCAAGTGGATCATGTGGGTTGGCCCAGCATATTGAGCGGCAGCTTTGATTACATCCCAGGGTTACGAGACTTTGGGCCACCATCCTATTCACATGATGTTCAGGATGTTCATGGTTTATAAGACTCAACTGAGCTTTAAGACTTGGAGTATCTTGGAGTCATAAAAGATGATCGTGATAGAGTATGATCAAGGTTGATCAAGTGTGTAAAGACACGTATGCGACTTACCATACTTTGGATGCAGCAACTTCAAATTAGGGAACGGACTGCTGTTTGTCCAGCGGCACCTCGGCTTCCAAGGCTTTGACGACCCCTTAACAAGTCAAACCATCTTCCGCGTCGTCTTGCCTACCCTGGGGGTGCAGCTCCCAGGGGTCCCAGGATCCAGGAAGATCATGGCCGCACTGCGTGGGAAGAATTGGTGATACATGGTACTGTTGATATCGGTGATGTAAACTGTTGGTTACTTCATCTTACTTCACATATACATATAGTTGTTTATAGTTTATATTTATATTTTTTAGTTTATGTTTTTATTTATATGTTTATTTATATAATATACTGAGCTGCTCACCATTCCTCTCGAACATACAGTTGTTTGGTCATGATTCCAGGCTCTCATTGGCGGTGCCGCAATCTATGGTCCAAGCTGCCTGTGGTTGCAGGCAAGGGCCTGGTACTGTGGAAGATGGGCGTGGCTGAGTTCGATGATTTACCTGGGAAACATGGATAAACATGGGATGTTCATGGGATATTATTTGATATTCATGGGATATTACTGGGATATTATTTGATATTCATGGGATATTCATGGGATACTAATGAGATACGTAACCAACTTATATATCATGAATGGGAATCTACCTTAGGTACCTATTTTGCATAGGGTTAAGAATGGCAACTTTCTATAGCTTGGTGAAATTACCAGCGTGTACCTTCCATCTAAGACGCACACATTATCATTATTTTTTCTACCATCCCCCAACTCACATAGACCCTGAGAATCGCTACTTTTTTGAGGAAAGTAGTCTTCCAACCCCCAACTCAATGGCATGGTCTATGCAAAATTTTGGAGTTTCCCAGGACAATCTGGACATCGGAAATACCGGTCGCGGGCCAATCTTGTCGGGATTCCAAAGGGCGGGCTATGGGAGACGAATGGCACAGATGCTGCAGTGATTGCCCAATTGCCTTCCATAGAGTAGACCTTCCCTTTCAGCTTCTGGAACAATCCCCTTTTGGTTGAGAAGGTTTCCCATTTTCGACTATGATCAGTTAGCATAACCCCATAGAATCTGACAGTTACTTCCGGCCGAAATCCCCATTGTTGCTGGTTGGTACCCCCGCTGTTCTTGTGGTTGAATCACAATCCATGATACCATATGATACTCATTAATCATCAGGGGTCAACTGTGCACTGCTCAGCTGTGAAGTACTAGCTGCTGGCATCAGAAGATTGATCAAACAGGAGGATCACCTATATATAGTTTGCCCTAAGTTTTTGTTTGTTCGAATCTAGCCAAGAGAAATCTCCAAAAACCCATCTCCAGACTCCAGAGAGAAATCATTTAAATTATCGATCAATGGCGTCTTTTCCATGGCCACCTTTTTGCGAAAGGCACGTTGCCCCCGAAACATGTTTCTGCATAGTTGGCTGGTTGTTGATGTGATATTATATATATATGTATATGTATATAGTACAAATAAATATGTATATATATATATATATATGTACTTAGTATATATATATATATGTGTACTCAGTGTGTATATATATATATACATAGTAATATATATATATATACATAGTAATATATATATACACATAGTATAACATCGATAAAACCATGCCATATTTTTATACAGGTATTTAGATGTATAGATGTATACGTGTAACAGACTAACTACAGACGAAATCCTGATCCTTCAGCAACTGCTCGCGTTCCAGGCAATTGCTTGCCATGGACCAATCGCAGTTCATGCAGAATTTCTTGCGCCTTGGTCATGGAATACCAACGGCCGGATTGGCATTTCTGGGATATCCAGTGACTGGATCATGTATGATTGATGATGGGATATGACGGATTAACAAGGGGGATATAATACTTATTTAAGATAATATGGTATACCCTCGGGTAAACTCACAGAAAGATGTGAAAACCAAGGTTTTCCCAAGAAAACGATCTACAAATGAATGGTGGTTTTGCCACATCTATGTTTGTTTACCCTAGGCTATATATATATACATAATATAATCTTCAGATTATCAGGTTTGAAATTTCGCCTACAGGTGTGGGGTGTATATGGTGTATGCTCCCTACAGACCACAGCCAACCCTATTCTGTAGGATCCAATGACCCTAGGGTCAGTATATTTGTAGACTTCATCCCCTGATTCAAACAGTTCTTGGAACCCAGGACCATGTGTTTCATAATCATCCCATTTTGGATACATTTTTGGACGGTTTTTTCCCCTTGATAAACTGCCATCCTGTTTTGTAGGATTGGCAGTGGTGATATTTATAGAGAAGGTGGGGTCCTGCATTTTGTAGATATAGCTAAGTCCGCTCATGGGGGATGCCCCAACATTGTAAGATTCTGCCCGTTAGAATTTCAACTACAAAAAGAATGAACATGTGCTTGCGAGAAGCGCCTTGTTTTAGGGGTTTGTACTGTACAAAGTGTCAAAACGATTCAAAACGTGATAGCGTCAAAGTGCATTTTGTCGCGGCTTTTTCCTGGTTATTTTTTGGATCGTCTATGCTGAGACCTGAGACCAAGTCCAAACATGTCGGAGTGTCATTGTGTGGATCCTACTGTGAAATTTATATTGAAAGAGAGAATAGAAGATTGTGTAATCAGCGTAATCCATTACTCTGACAGCTCACCTTTGCCCAAATTGAGCGGGGTATGAGTTGCCATTACGAAACTAATTATATGAAACTATGGATCAGTGATGCAAGTGCCCTAGTCATGGCAGTAGCAGACTTTAGCAGCCTAAGATTTGGACAGCATCCATGTAGACAAGTGTGACAGGAACAAATATGGAAACAGGAAGAACATGACTTCAAGGAATAAACTTTGGAGATTTGGCTATTTATTTGATGGAAAGGAGGGAGCTGAGGAGCTCCTGGTATCCATATGGCAAACCTTTTCTCTCTACAAAAGATTTTCAAGTCGGGCAGAAGGACTTAAGAATGATGTTGAAACTAGCCCCCATTCTTGTTTTGTGTTTTTTGTAGGATACCTGGGACCCGGGAAATGTAATAATACTGCACTAGTCATTTGTAGACACCAGGGTTACAAAACCGGGGTACCCCGTAATTACAACCCTGATTTTGGATATACATAGAAATTGATCAGTCAAAATGAGATGGTTTACAACTGAACTTGGGATGATAAACGGAGAAATTCATGGGGATACTCTGGATTGTAGAACCAGAAACCTTCGTGAATGGCAGAATGACATGTTTTGAAATGCCTGCAATCCGTGGTATAGGCCTTGGATCCTGATCCATCCCTGTATCTTTCAACATCCATGTGGGAGTTTCCTAAAATCCCCAAACCATGGGTTTCAATACTAAGATGGTTTAATTCTTGGATGATTTGGGGTACCCCGCTGTTGGGAACCCCCCGTGTGGCGAGTTTAAAGGTTTCTATTTTCCGACAGTTCAAGTAATCGCCTGTTTTTTTTGGGCCAGGGCCAAAACTTGCAGTCTCGCCACATCTACCAGGGTCCAGACATGTCCAGACCAGGGGAATGTCTCCGCCCATGATCAACCCTCGCTGATTCATGGGTAGATGCTGCCAAACTTACATGGGTCAATGGATCCCAGAATGGGTTTTAAAGGGAAATTGACAGGAAGGCGGAAAACTCATGAAAACTCTACATTTCATTGTGAAAACATATTAAAACTCGTAAAAAGAAACATAGTATCCTTTGTTATTATGTTTCCCTTATCTTCCCTTGATTTTCAATCCATTTTTCGCCACCAATTGTGCTGATCGGGCACATGTCCACCGTTTTTTCCTGCTCAGGACGGTGAACGGTTTGTTGTTCACCATCCTTTGCGGCAACTTGGGCTTTGTTGCTAGATGGACTGGTGAATAGTAGGTGGATGGTAGGTGGATGGTAGGTTGATGGTAGGTTGATGGTAGGTTGATGGGTCCAGACCCATTGTTTCCATATTTGGGGGAATAACCATTCATCAAACCAGCTATTTTAGGGTTCCGAGGGTGCCAGGGTTTTGTCATAGGTCGATGTAGGTTGATGATTAGTTCCTTTGCTTTGCCATTTTGATGGAGGAACAATCTATCTGTATAAACTTTCTTGTGGGGGATCTCATGGTATCTCGGCATCTCAGCTCAAACATGGTTAGAGAAACCTTTGCTGCGTTGGCTGGGACGAGTGATTGGAGATGTAGAAGTCTTTGATGCCTGGGAGAGTTGGCTGCAGTAATTCAAGTGTTTGAAATTGAAAGGAGCTGATATGAGTCCATTAAGTTGTTGTTTTGTGTTGAAAAACCTGCCAATCAACTGCGATCACTTAGCCATGATCTGCTATGATTAGACGAATGCCCCTCGCTGTAGGCAATACCTACACCTCGCTGTACAACCAGCAGGAGATTCTCTTTCATGCCCTCTTCGTGGAGGCCCAGCTACAACTCCTGGGATGAACATGGTGATGCGTTTGCTTTACAGATGTTTACAGTGTTTACTGTGTGATCAGTGTGTGATCATTCTTTTCTATATGACGTACATGTAACATTGATCATAATTATATGAGGTGGGTTTATTATAATCAATTGTACCTACATAATCCATCATATATTAAAACATATGTGTACATTACATTACATTACATTACATTACATTACATTACATTACATTACATTACATTACATTACATTACATTACATTACATTACATTACATACATACATAGCTACTATATTTATCCTACTACATGGAGGTTTCCCAAATCATGGGGCTACCCCCAGATCATCATCCAAGTCGCTACTCGGATTTGTCAAGGTCTCAGAGGCGAAATCCTTGTTGGAACAGGCCTGCCTGGTGTGCCAAGGAAGGCGGGGACATACCGCGAAAAACCACGGGGCAAACGAATCGACCTGGGGAGGAACTGGACCTATCTTCTGAAAAAGAGCAACTCCATCCAAATCATCTAATGCATCCCATGGTATTCTGGCAACCGTCCAATTTTTGGTTTTCGTACCCAAAGTTGCAGCTATGTGTTTGACATACACATTTCACGTTGAGTACAGTCCACATAGTTCCCTGAACTGCCGTCCCCCCAAACAGCGGAGTGCAGTTTCAATGCCATTGATGTTTAGGGATGTTTAGGGTATACCCTGGGAGTTTCAACCAAATGGGGTCAAGTCAGGGTTGTCTGGACCTTCGACTTGGTTTCAATTTTTTAGAGGCACGGTTCACTTTGGACACTGGTAGTTACATTTCTCTCACTGGTACTCCCCATTGTTGAGGCATCCAATTGATAACTAAAATCTGATTGTAACGCATCCTTTTTCGAGACCCTGATCCTGTAGACACCAATCCGCCATTCCTTGTCTGTCTCAAGTCTTCCCATGGTTGCCCCAGATCTCCAGGCCCTTTTATCCGAAGATGTTGGCGACTGAGCTAAAGATTTTATCACTTGGGGGTCTATTGACCTTACAACATTCGGATTTATTGCTCATGTGGCAACCATGGTTCGTTTGATGATGTTTGACTATCACTTCAGGATTGAGAATGATACAGATCTTTGAGGTTGTTTTTTGCCAAATGTATATCGAGTGTGTTTCGAGAAATGGGACGGGGAAATTAGTGAACGTGAAGAAACAGCGTTCTCAGGTTGGGTCGTTGGTCGATTGATGTTGCGCTAAGGATAGTATCAGAGACACTTGGTCCCAGGGGAAATGCCTGGTGATTCTGGTGATGTGGGTTTCTTGAACCATTGGGTTCCCCCGTTAAAAGAGCATTGACTATGCTTGGTGATGAGATACTTTGGCTGGCCCCGCATGTGTTTTTCTTCCTTTTAAAAACATGCTGGTGGATGGTGGCACCAGACCAGACCCTGGTGCTTGCAGGTCCCATGACAAGTGAAGTCAGGGATGGGCCTTAGGGAAATTGGAGTGTCCAATCTGACTCATTCCGCCTCAGGTGGAAGAAACAAAACCAATGCTTAACCATAGCTCCACTGGTTCATGTGGACACCTTGTTTATAGAGACCTCACTGGCCGAACTCACTGGAAACTGTGATTAGCAATGGGAATCATCCAATTATGTCTTATTTTGACTTGTGAATCAGCATTCAATGGCTTTATATAGATATCCCCAAAATAACTCCTAATCCAATCCCAAAGACCCAATAGCTGGCAAATCTATGAACTTACACCGTATCATATTATATTGATATAGTATGTATGGTTCCGTGTTCCGTGTTGCTGTCTCCCCCCAAATTCGATGGGTCCCCCCAGACTAGCCCCCAGACTGCCGAAAAAACATGCTATGACTGCAGCACTTTGGAGCACCATCCTCCCATTTACACCCTATTTGAAACACTTTGGAAGCCCAACTCCTGTGTACTACATACTACTTACCATAAACCTATATGTACTATATATATATATATACACAATATGACAATGTGCACTATATATTACATATGATATATCACCCATCCCTTAAAATGCCTATTTGGGGGGGTCAGTAAGGTCTACCTGAATAGGCATTTATCTATTTCAGAAGCAGTGGACTGGGTTCTTTGGGGTGGGTTCCTTCAAAGTGACCTAAGATACTGTACATGGTGCCTGTAGACCATCAATACTGGGGATTTCAATAGTGCAAAGGATTATACAAGGGGACATACAACTCTAAATGTGGCAACTATTGTTTCAGGGAATCAGGAGAAACCTAGTTTCAAAAAAAGGCATGGTGAATGGGAAAGTCTCAAAGGCGGCTCAAACAAACATCCATGAGTCATGAGCGAGTCAATGAGCAATGAATGGATCAGAGTCGTCGACACCTCCACTCGACAGCCCGACATAGCCCGACAGAATCATGATGAATCATGACATATGTCATCGAATGAACATTGAAACTGACTTTGATCAGACTATTGCAAGGTGGATTTATCACATATATATATATATATATATGCGTGCATATACTCTTTGTATGTTTGTAGTTCGTATATTGTATATTTGCTACACACACACACACACACACACACCAACCCCCAACCCCAACCCCCAACCCCAACCCCCAACCCCCCCCACCCCGCCTTTTGAGGATTACGTCTCCACGGATCTGCGTCGCCTGGATGCGGAGCCCGCGGAGTTGCTGGCGAATCGACCCATGGACGACCCCTTGGAGTGGCGCGGTGAACGCAGCGCCATCGTTTTGGTGGTTTTTAGGGAGAAAACCATGGGGTAATTCTATGGATTTCTGATTGATGGAAAAATTCAGGGATAACATTTGGAGAAATTTGATTCATTCTTTACGCGGAATGCTGATGGTTTTAAGGTCTGACAATAGGGGATGTTTCCTGGATTTGTCATCAAACAATAGTGACGTTTGTGTTTTTTTTTTGTTTTTTGGAGATCAACATACACATGGATTTACGTCCAAGTTCTGGCGACACACATTTTCCGTTGATATAAAGTCTCTCTGAAGACGTCTAAGAGAGAATATCGTTGTCATTTCCAAAAAATACCTTAAAAGTGGGAAATGATGATACACATCCATGGATGGTAAGGGGGTTCCGAATTTGGTGGAACAGGTTACGCATCAAGAGAATGAAAAATGGGGATTTAAGATGATTTAAACATCATAAAGTCTTGAGTCCCTTGGATCTTAGTAGATGTGATATCTGATACCTAAGGTTGTCCCGAGAAGGATGATATAATAGAAACTATGTTTTCCCCAAATGAACGGATGAAAATCCACAAACCCCAGCTATTTGGATGCGAAAACCAGAGAATTTCAGGAGTCTGATCCAAACCCATATATATATATATATATATGTATATATATATATATATATATGTGTATATATATATATATATCCATGCATAGATAGGTTTGCGTCAAACCGGGGGATGCCACATTGAAATGTGGGCCCCAAATGCTGGGGATTACTAGGGGAACACATAATCGTAGGTGGCGACAGGGGAGAATGCGGTCACCTATTTGAATTCAATCTAGTTGGTTGGAGAATCGAGAAATAGATATGTCCAAGTATCCTTATTGCGTGCCAGTTTCAACATACAAGTCCTTGAATATAGAGAATTTGTTTGGGGTATGTCAACCTGTTTTTGCCAATCAGACCACTTCGGGTATGAAACTTGAAGTACAGTTTAAAAATGGACCATTGCTTCAAGATGCTTTGCCCGTAATGGTCAGCCAGAAACCAGCCACTTGAGTTCCACGCCATCCTGAAAATGGATATGGTTGACAAGGCTTGTTCACAATTTTGTTACTGATCAGTTACTGATCAATTTGACCAATGACCGAGATTCCCTAGCGTTGTGTTCCACTATCAGATCATAGACAAATGATCATTCTTTCAGCCGCATTTGGCCTGCGTTGCGGTTGGGGGCCCTTTCAGGTACATCCTCTACGTCACAGAGCTGCATTGATGGGGCTCAGCAGGGCATCTGGCCCCAGCTACTGATAGATGTGGCTATAATTGCTATGACCCGTAAAGCTACTCAACTCCTAGTTGGAGAAAACTTACCCCCCATGGCTATCATGGCTAGTAATATATAAGCAAATGCTGGAACCCTGAAGCCTGCTGGTATATTACGCATCCTACAGTTCACCCCTCCGTCGATTGGTCAAGACCTAGGTGGTTGCAGTCACATTTACTAATATTACCCAGCAAACCTGGGTTTGGAAGGTCAATGGCTGAACTTTTGACACAATTATTCTATGGAGGAATCTGCAATTGCCCCAAAATCATCGAGCTTCAAAATTGAAGGCCCATCAAAACTGCAGATTTGGGGTACCATTTTTATCCATGTTTAGTATTACCCTCTGGCAATTCAACGTATCTATATGGACACTGGTCTGAAGGGAAATGGAAATGGTGAATGAGAATTTTTTAAGAAGGTGCTTTCATTGTTCTTTTTGAAATGGTGAATTCCCAGAGGGCAACCATCCAATGCGTGCCCAACTTTGACAGCGCCGAGGCAACATCCGTGGGGGTGCCTCGACAGAGAAGCTGAGGAATCCAATGGCATTGGCTTGATGTTGGCCCAGGATGAATAAACCGCTCTTTCACTGGTAGGAGGGGGGGGGTACCAATTTCAGTACTAACTGCCCTTGCGTCCCCAAAATTTACGTACAAGACCGATTCGAGCATATTTTTTATTTGAGAAACACTTGCCACAATTTAAGGTAGTGATTAATCACTGTTTTGGGGGGAACCACCAAGTAACCACCCCAATTATATATAGTGGTCAGGGTTTATTAATCTGGGGTTGACATTAAAACATGGGCACACAGTCATGATTGCTCCAACGAGTTGTAGGTAAATGATTGCCACAAGGCGGGGAACTGAGTGATTTTACCCTTTTTCCCTCGATACATACTTTGCCAATTTCCTGCCCTTGTATTTGGGGTGTTGGGAGCAATCCTGACAACGCATTCACGAAATTGATCAGATGTCGTTATTCTTTTGAAAGAATACTGAAGCGTCCAATCTTTGGGATGGGATAGGCCGGTAGGCGAAGGCTCAAAGATTGTGTATTCATTTGTTTGGATTGCTTATATCATCGTATGTCCATGCTCTCATATTTCGTACCTCTGGTCTAGCAGGGATAAATTAAATGACCCACATCGAGACCTTTCTGTATAATGTCTAATAATAGTAACAGTATGTAATAGTCATGAGTCATGATCCATTTCACCATGATACTTGTACAGGGAAATCTGTAGAATACTCTAAATTCAACCAACAAAGCAGGATCCTCCTCTAAACATCTTTCCAGTTCCGATGACTGGGAGGGGATTGAAGCGCCGGCCCTTCTGATAAAACTCGAGGGAACCTCGAGGGAACCTCGTCCTGATCCTGCGAGGTTCCATCCATCATCTATGACACCATTCGAGACCTGCGACAGGCGGGCAATGTCTTGTGGTCCAGTGGGGAAAAACCTGTCAATTTCTGCGGTGAAATCATGTACAAATTTATCAGACCATGAAGAGCCAGTGGAAAAAAGCACAAATCCGCGAAAACCACTTCCGAAGGGCAACTGGATCATTTTGGCCATTCGCCATTCGTATGACTTTTCCTGCAGGTTGACCCTCCCAAGCAGCACTCAGGACTCCCCAAAACAGAGTTTTACTAAAGTGTGCCTGCGAAAGGAAAGCCCAAGGTCGCAGGGTGAATCGCAAAAACTTTTCACAAAAACTTGCAATCATGTGCACTGGGAAAACCGAATGCACGCATATGCAAGCATTTTTCTTGACTATGTGCATAAACTACAAAAGGTGCTTCCAAATCTTTCCAAAATGTATTGCTAGTTGTATCGTATTGCTAGTTGTATCGTAACATACAAATCGTGGATTTATAGTCATCCTGGAGATCGAATCTGGGAATTTTCAGCATTCCTCTCGGGTCTTTGAAACTTCCATCTATTTTCGTCTTCTATCTACTGGATGATAAATCCCCTAATATTGAGCACCACCTAAATGCTCCCAATTATGTGGAAATTCCCTCCTAGACTAGACCATGGTTTCTGGGGCGTGTTCAATATTAGCGAGAAGGGATTATACATCCCCATCCATCCCCCCATTTGGCACAGTCCAGGCCCGTGGGCAACGCTTGGGTGCCATGCAGCGCAAGCTGCCGGCGATCCATTTCGTGCAGCTTGGAGCGGTGGGAGTGGAGGAAGTTTGCCCAAAGCTTTGGCGATGCAAAAAACAATTGGCCCAAGAATATGGCAGTTTGAGCAACAACATATGTCACTTTCACCAGGAAAAGGTGTGGTTAGCATGGTTTGGCCAACAATAAATTAATTACACTAGTCATAGCCTTGTTAGCAGGTTTCAGGGGTGTCAGGGCACCAAAAAAGTTTGCCACAACCAAACCGCACAGACGGCTTCAAGACATAATCAACGCGGAAAGAAATATGGGGAGCTCAATCACCATGGATCAACTGAGCAGTGATCGTTCTCAATGGGGTTTCAACTACTGGCGATCGCTATTGCCAACAGCACTCACTTTTGGGTTTCAATCTCTGGATCTGGGAGTGGCGTGTCGTTGAATTTGCCGAGCACAGAAGCCGGAACGGAAGCGGAACGCTGGAACCCTGTAACCTGCTGTTGGGTTGCAAAGCTGGGTTAGTGAGACATTGTGACCCCTTATGGGACCCCTGCCAACCAGTATGGTTACATAGGGATGACAGAGGGACGCAGCCATGATAAAGGCCATGGAACTAGAAAACTGGTTGGTGGCTTATGCTGTCTATAGTTCACTGTAAGCCCAGTTACAAAGGATGATACAATATGATTACTAGCTATGCAGCTACCCTCCAGTAATTTGACCATGCAATGGAAAGCCACCCGTTCATGGATGATTCTCCCACAATTCCATGGGATTTCCTGCCCAAACTACAAGAGATCACTTTGGAGGGTTCCACTTATAGATATGTCGATGTAGCCATGCTTATAGGCATGAATTACCCATAGTAAAGTAGCTTTATGGGGAATATATCAGTAGTTTTATGATATATATAATGATATATACACATGTATATATATATATATCAACTTATGGTAGTCAATCTCCCATCCCATGGTTATCCCCATGTTATCTCCCCATGGCCTCCCTGCCCTGACCTCCCGGGGAGGCTCCGCGGCCTCGACGCCCAGGTTGCTCTACGTCTTGGGCATCCTGGAGCTGATGGCGTTTCCGCTGCTGGGTGCCGGCACTTTTTCGATGGCACCCGATGAGAAGATGCTTGGGATGTGAAGTATGGGCCTATGATGCACCGTAGACATCCATAGACCATATCTATCTATGATTCTCTCTCTCTCTCTCTACATGTATAATCTTTGTACATACTACATATATATATATATATACACATATATTATATATATAGACTGTATTACTATAGACATGTGTGGTATATAAAGAGTGGTCTAAACGGGATAAGGGATATGTTGACAAATTGTCTATATGAATTTTACATTTGTGAGTATACACATGTGTACATATGTATATAGATATATACGTTACATGTGTGTGTGTGTGTTCATCAGGAATATATTTATATATGTTACAAATTATATTGTCATTGTTGCCCTTGCAGCCAGTCGAGTAGGGATCTGTTTTTTTCCAATCGCTTGACAGGCTTGTATCGCAAGAGTGTTTGAACAGCACCAACCAGATTGGGTTCTAGAGGGCACTGAATCAGAATGTCAAAACATGAATCTTGTAATTACCAGCACACTTTTGCTCTGCAGGTCGTTAAACTCAATGTTGGTTATCTCTCCATGTTCATTGCTTGATCATTGATACTCAGTAGTGGTCATGGCACCTTCGATTCCCCCGGACGTTTTTACCAAAACTCTTTGGCTCTGGGACGAGCCAGTAGCTTCTGGTAGATCTCAACGGGTTCATGGATCACCATGGAGTATATCAAGTATGAATTGATCTTTTACTATGTGTTTGAAGCAAGATATCTAGAAACAAATATCTTGGATGCTTATGCCCTTCAATTTATCATCTTCTTTTTTGCCCTTAGCAAATTTCTCCGGGACCTCCGGGGACTCTCAGGATCCTGAGCATCCAAGCACTCTTCTTTGGCGCCATGTGTGGGGCGATCGTGTCGTGGCGAAGCTGGGGGTGGCATAACCTCCAGAAATTTTATCTGGCAACAGGACATCACCATGTTTCATGAAGATCTTGAAGTACCCTCTGGTAATGACTAACAGTTGGCTCTTGAAAATGGCCATTTATAGTGGATTTTCCCATTAAAAATGGTGATTTTCCATAGTTATGTTAGTTTACCAGAGGGTAAGTGATTCGAAATGGGTGGTTTTCGATTGCCATGTTTGTCAGTGATCTTCCATTGGTGTGTTTTTACCTGCCAGTTGAGGGTCTCTAGGCTGTGCCCCACCAGACCTCGTGCCTATACGGACCTTGCGGACTCTGTGTGCCCAACCGGACCTCGTCAGATAGCAAACCATAGAATATCAGAACATATGTCAGAGTACATGTCAGGACAAATGTCGCACTGCATGTCAACATTCATGTCAGGGTTGACGTCAGAATGTTTGTCAGAACATATTTGACATGAAATTTGTCAGCACAAATGTACCCTATTGTGCGTGACTCCAAGATCATATTTCCCCGAGTTTGACAGTTCCATATTAAAATCAATCAATGTCGTTTGGCAACCCCATGTTGAGCCATGTCTCCACCAATTAGCATCCCATTTCTGATGTTCTTCGCTTCCATTCGGATTCCACAAGGTCCTTGATTTCTTTCGATTTGCTGCGCAGACGTACCCGTGAAGAATCCACTTTCGGTTGATCATCGTTTTCCCGATCACTGGATCCACTGGGGGATGAATCACCATCTTCGGAACACACCCAAATGGGATGCAAATTGGTTAGATATCCCAGTATATCCCCATTTCATATACAGCGAATCCCACGAAAATCTCCCTGGATCCTGTAGCCACAAAGGTCATGACTCTGCAAGTGATCTATGAGTTGTGGAAACCCTTTGGCGGGGCCTACACTGTGGACACTGCGCCTGAGATTTCAAGGGCTGAGATACTACCAGGGGGGAGTTTCTATAGGGATTCTGGTATGATCCAATATACATATATAATTATATATATATATACATGTTATATATATATATATGCATTATAAGTATATATACACTGTGAGCTTGGTTTGTGAGCTCCTCGCCGGTTTGAAATCAAGAGCCTGCATTTTAGGCAAGTTCACTAGAGTTTGGAACAACGAGACAGGCTTGCCGCAGGGAGNGCTTGGTTTGTGAGCTCCTCGCCGGTTTGAAATCAAGAGCCTGCATTTTAGGCAAGTTCACTAGAGTTTGGAACAACGAGACAGGCTTGCCGCAGGGAGGTGCTCTATCAGTGGCTCTTTTTGTGCTCATCACCGATTTGCTATACCAGTCACTCGTTGATCAGCGTTTGGGCACTGTTGTGCCGGAAGTGTGTTTCCCTTGCCCTCTGCTGGGATATGTGGATGATTTAGTGCTTTGTTTAACAACGGAGGAAATCAAAGAGGCGCTGGCGCAAGTGAATGCGTGGTCCAGTAACATTCGCATGCAACTCAACATTGGGGCTGACAAGTCGGCTATCTTGTGGCCGTGTGCAGGGGCCGTTGCTCTGGGGGCAAATTTTGGCAATCGAAGCGTGCGCTTGCCAGTGACGTGGAGACAAGGGTTATTGAAAAGACGGCGAAATTTATTCGTTGGTGCCGTGCTCAAGCTCTTCCTCTTCCACTTGTCGCCAAGCTCTGGGTAGTGTTGGTAGAAAGTGCAGTTCTCTGGCTTCTTGCAGCGTTGCCATTGCAAAGACACCATCTGATGAAGTGTGACACCATCCAACGAAAGGCAGGAAGAATGCTTTTAGGTTTCCAGAAACGATCTCCAATTGCTCCAGTGCTTCTTGAACTTGCGTGGATTCCCTGGTCTACCATGGTTCGTTGTGGAAGAGTGTCTTTGCTTTGTCGAGTTCTGCGCCAAGAAAACTCGTTGATGAAGAACTTGCTCCCCCTCGCTTTGAACACTGCTGGCAGTTGGTCTGCGCTGGCCTTCGCAGACATGCAGCTGATAACTGGGACATCGTTGCTGGAGGTGCCCGTGGACTACGAACTCTTGGTTCGGAAATTCAGAGATGAGCTGGCACGTCTGGATCGTGAAAACTTGATGTCGCTAGCTGAAGCAAATGGAGCACTACTGCACTACCCTGGGCCTCTGCCAGGGTGTGTTTGGAAACTGGGCGGTGTCAACACTCCTTTGAACCGATTGACTTCTCGACAGAAAGCGTCCGTCATTTTTGGCCGACTATTCACTGGAGGCCAAGGACTGCGAGGTGGTGACAGACTTTTGTGTCTTCCCCCTACGACTGGAAATTGTTGTTTGTTTTGTTTGAAGTTTGGGAAGAAATGTGGTGAGGTTCTTGAACATTTTCTTCTTTTTTGCGACTTAACCCTGCCAAGTTTGCTCAGTGTTCGATCAGATTTAGAAAGCTGCATGGCTGACCCTTGCGGCAACAGGGTGTGCTGAAAGCATCCAAAGGTTTAGACTTTGCCCGTGCCTTGTGGGAAGCGTCGTGAAGCCTATTGACAGTTCACTCTTAATCACTCAAATCAGTTTTTGTTTCGCTCTTGTTCTTGCCTTATTCCCCATTCGATGTGTATTTGTGGGGGCCTCAGACGCTCCGCTGGGCATGAGAGCGCAGTTTGCGCTGGGCCGTTCATGGCCACTAGAACGTCACCTTTCAGGTGCACCAGCCTCGGGCCTCACGGAAAAAAATATATATCTGAATTTCTGTGAAGCTTTCTGCGCTCTTCTTTGTGCAGGAGCTCTGGTGCTCAGCAGCTGGTGCTACTGGGAGATCCCCACCAGCTACCGCCCACTGCTCCTTAGCCGACTTTCGGATGTCAACTGCATGAATTGTTCCACAGGAAAGGCCTAGTATTGTTGGCTCCAGGCCGCATGATGGAGAAGATGTTGTTGAACTAAATAACCATAACGAAATATCATTTTAATGGGTTTGGATACGGCTATTTGGTTCACCATAGACATTGGCATTTCTGTGAAACGTTTGGCTAGTTCCATCTTTTTGGAGACCAACATCAATTTCATACTCCCTTTGAGGATTGGTGACATGGTGACACCCTGACTGAGGGTTGTTTCTGGGACATCTCCTGTTGTCTCGGTGGTGCACCTGGATGAGGTGCTTTCGGCAAAGGCCGTCCAGTGGGGCCTGTCGAAGACCTTGTTCGATCGCCTTTCGGAGAAGCACCTGCCGATGCTCTTGGACACACAGCTGCTCTGCAGATTTCAATGATCTTCAGCCATTGAATACTACTGTTGGTCGTCATCAGACCACTTTGCCAAGTTGTGAATTTGGGGCTCCATCCAACAGCCTGTCTGGCAGGTTCCGAATGCATCCAACGCTGTGCGCTTTTCCAGCAGCCGCCTTCTATGGAAGCCAACTGAAGACCTCTGGAGTCACAGCCGAGCTGGTTGCCCTGGAATTTCGAGGCAAATGCCAAGCTGGAGTCACAGACTCGATATGATCGGAATACGCATTGGTTTGAGTTTTTTCAAATTTATGTGCACTGCAAAGCTCGTGAGATTTAATGACATGTTGGCAGATGTTCAACATGATATCCAGATGCGTCAGAAATCCCTGCAGGTGTCCATGGCCCTGAGAAGCAGATCGGCTCATCCTTCTGCAATGCTTCTGAGGTGATCCATCAACCCAAACCGCCATCCGGATGGGTCAAGATGGTCATTGCTTGAGATCTTGACTCTGCCTATACTCAAATGTCACAGGCAGACATTGTCATCAGCATCCTCCCCGAATTGGCGACCGATCTTGAGGTAGAACTGATTGCATTGTTCAAAGTTGCTGACATGTTTTGTCATTTCCATTCCATTCCTTGTGATGCAAACACTTTTCCTCAACTTCAAAAGTGCTTGGCGCCACTCGCTGAGTCAATCCTATTGGTCGCCCCATACCGAGCACAGCGAGGACTTCTTGAAAGGCCATCGCTGGTGGATCCATCAGCGTGATTTTTATTGTTGGACCTGCATGTACTGAGCAATCCTTTGCAGTTTCATGGAGCTGAATTTCAACTCTTTACACAATGATCTTCAGTGACCACATGTGAGGCGCTTGGCAGATTTACCACGCAAGGACCCGCGACTTCAGGCGCCGAGTTGGGAAGTTTGGTGAAGTTTGGTGTTTTGTCTGCGCTGATCCAGCTGCAGGTGTCCACCATCGACGCCCTGCAGGGGGGCGAATGCGATTTTCTGATTTTCTCCGCCACACGGAGCAATGCCATTGGGGTGTGACTCCCAGAGAGGCAGTGATAAACATGATTGAAGGCTTTTTCCGAGGAGTTTATGTTTGTATGTTGCTTGTGATCTTATGTTGATGTCATTTGCTTTTATCCTCATGTCATGAACGTTTATTTTTTCCTATAGGTCCTATGGTGTTTCTGTGGAGATTTTCATGCCGAAGTTCATTATCAATGTCTTTTTCAAGCAGAAATCCAGGATACTGCAGACTCCAGGTCACTTCCTCAGCGTGATGTGCCATGCTTTCCAAGGCTGTGGGTTTCTTGAGGGACAAGCGCAGGGTAAATGTCTGAAACTCAGTGCCACTTTGCCGCCTTCCTGAAATGCAAGTGTATGAAGGTCGGAGTGATCATAGCTTTTGCAAGAATAGACCAACAAAACTGCGGAGTTCCAGCCTACCAGGCCTACCACGAATCAAAGAAATGAAGGGCTCAAAGTCCTGTCCCAGTTGCAGGTGGTTTTAACCCGAGCTCGTCGCGGCATCATCGTGGTTGGAGATCCCAGGCGGGACCACGACGGATCACGACGGCCACGTCATGGTGAATGTTTGACGATGACTCGCAGGACCTTAGCAAATGATGCCACCTGGGCTGCCTGGATGGAATTCGCGGCAAAAAAGGGGCGCTGCCAAGAACTGGAGACAAGATGAGACAAGTATGGTTGCCTTTCTTCATGGTTTGAATTTCTTAGCACATCGTTTTTTTAATTTCCATGGATTTCTGAAGATTTCTTCCTACTTTTGACTGGTGAACATCCGATGATTGGTCGCGGGTTGAGGCGCTCTCCTTGGAGCCACTGGATCCGTATACCCTGGCGGTGAGAGCCGAGGCGCTCGGGAGACACGGCTGTGATGAATTGTGGTGGTGAATTTCCGATGATTCTGGAGCTGATTCTGGAGCTAAATAGAGCATGATATAGCTGGATATAGCATAATGTAGCTGGATGTTGCACAATTCAAAGGGGGTTGGACGGTTGGATTATTGACTCTCACCGGGAGGCCCACCTGTGCCTGGGAAATCGTGACGATGCCATTGGCGATTGTGATCAGGTGCTGGGTAGGATGCAGTGACGTTTATGACATGCATGTCTTGGAGGTGAAGGACAATCCAAGACATGGCCCTGAGAAACCCGCAGCTTATTACACGGATGACAAGAAAACATCATGGTGCATACACACAACATCATAGTATCTTGAAATCCTAAGTTCAATAATTACTTCATCTAAATTTTGTCATATTATGTATCATTTCATCATAATTTCAAAAACTTCCAGGATTGCTCAGTTTCGTTTCTTTGAGTCGCCCAGCTTCCCAGGCTCTTGAGCTCAGCCCGGGCCTGGAATATGCAGCCCGTGGCCTCAAGAGTTGATAGACTCGATAGACGTTGAAGATTTCTTAAGATCCAGTAAGGACCCTCAAACAATGCTGGAACAGCATGGAATATGCTGTGGTACCAATCTCAACTGACCTGAGGTAGTGACTCGTGATCGTGCGTGTTCAAAGGATCACCTACAGGAGTAGTTTTGTTTTCGATCGTTTTCGCTTTATAGCCCCAAGAAAAGTGGTGGCAACAGCTGCTGCGAACATCGCATCTGACAAGTTCACCGAGCAGCTGGTGTGAGCCATTTACCTGGACCTTGCAGCTTCAGCGTTTGAATGCATAGACAGCGACAAGTCAAACATGCGGGACCAAGTGTATGATATGGGAATGTCCCTTGAAATGAGCTGCACCTCCCAAATCCTTGGTCTTCTGGTCTATATCGAGAGCAGAACATATGAAAGAGCTGGCCAACTTGGTGGCTCCTGATTCAATACTCATCCGTATGCATCATAGAACCATACATCTTCCAAGCTCCGAGGAATCAGATGAAAGATGGGGTCGTTCAAGGACACAGATACAAGTTGCAGCTTGTTCTCTCATGATCTGAACACCGCAACGAGAAGTGAACAGTGCTATGGCGTGCCATGATCACTTTGCTTTATGTGTGAGATCGTGGACGTTGAATCGAGCCTTGGCCTCTCCAAGAATAACAATGAGTGGTTCTACCATCAGGAAACATAGTCATAATATATAATAATATAGTGATTGTTTCTTGATGTATTTCTGTATATTTCTGTTTCTTTATTGAGTCCTTTTCCTTTTCCTTTTCCCAATTTTGCCGCACCTCCAAGGGATGACGATGTCGTGGTGGTGGAATCCGATGCTGAGATCACCGGAGTCACACCATCGGTACTTTGCGTCGGCGTTGTTGATGCAGGTCGGGCAGCAACTGCGGCAGTGGCTCAGTGGCCATCTTTAAAAGTTGGTAGTTGCATGCAATTGGCTGAACTAGCTGAACTGCTTGCACGTTGAGACCAGAGTTGAAACTTGAAAGTACCAACACCCACCAGGGATACGAGATCAACCAATCAACCAATCAACATCCATCAGCCAGGGATTAACCAGGGAGGGCTAATTATTTTTGTTTTTTTTTTTTGCAACAGTTTTAGGAATTCTTTTTGGATTACTGCTTCTCTGCTTTTCCTTTCCTGCTTCTCTGCTTCTCTGCTTTTACTGCTTTTCTGCTTTTCTGCTTCTCTGCTTTTCCTGCTTCTCTGCTTCTCTGCTTTTCTGCTTCTCCGCTNTTCTGCTTCTCTGCTTTTCCTGCTTCTCTGCTTCTCTGCTTTTCTGCTTCTCCGCTTTTTTGCTTTTCTGCCTCTCTGCTTTTCTGCTTCTCTACTTTTGTGCTTCTCTGCTTTTCTGCTTCTCTGCTTTTCTTGCTTCTTTGCCTTTCTGCTTCCCTGTTTTTCCGCCTTTTGCTTTTCCTGCTTCTCTGCTTACCTT
>BGPT01000909.1:136255-150132 GCA_003297045.1 Symbiodinium sp. clade C Y103 | reverse complement strand
GCAAAATGACAGGTTCTAGTTCCAAACTGTTGCAAATACAAGGTAAATGGTGCCAGGAAAGAAATCCAAAAAAAAATCCCAAAACTGTTGCAAAAAAAATTCCTAAAACTATTCCACACCCATTAACCAGGCATCAAATAGATCTGATTCTCTCAGGTACTGAGCGCCTATTGGATCTTCTGGAGAAACATCAAGTCTCCAGCATCCTCGATGCCAGAGTCCAGCCGCTCGTTGAAGCATCCCTTGTTGCAACTCATAGCTCGATTTTCAATTGTCCTGAATCCCGAAGCATTTAGAACATACAAATACCAGCCCGTCCTGAATAAATCATAAAACCATCAACTATAACTACGTACCATTCCCTGTTGAATTCATTATAAACAGATATCAACAGCAGCGACAGCGAGGCCCGAGAGATCCGTGGCTCAGCTGCGGCGCGGCTGCGCTGCGCGCGGCATTTCCTTCGAATGGCGCCCGGCCTTGAGCAGCCGAGGCCTGGGCTGGACGTGGCTGGACGCCTACAACTTCTGGGTGGAGAAAATGCATGGAAAACGCATGGAGAATGCGAGAAAATGATGGACAGCTTAGAAGAATCGCAAAAAAACATGAAAAAACTATGAGATGATATGAGAATAATTATGATGCTTAAAAGGGGGACATGGCTTCAAAGTAGTCCTTTGCACCCTTAATTTGAATGAATCCTCAGCTGTGCAATGAGAATGATGCTCAAAAGACTCAACAGATGGACTTCATTTTCCATTCACCAGGTGGTATATAATTCATTTCAGAATTTAGCATAGGACAAGCAACATTTCAAGACATTTTAGGAATATCAGGTGTTTCATCAACAGGTTGAACAGCTGGACATAGCTGGACATAGCTGGACCCAGGTGCTGGTGCAGCTGCTGGGGATCGTGCTGCCGCAGTCTTACGTTTAGCCGCTGCAGCCAGTGGGGATCTCAGTTACAAGTTCTTGATACAAGCCAGTGGGGATTTCCTAAAGGATCCTGAGGGTCTGACCATGAGACGGTTGCATCGCTTCATACCTTTGTTTCCTTGGGCATATCGAAGCTCACTGTGCAGGAGGAAAGGGATGGCCCTGCGTGCTCTTTGCTGGAAAGGACCTTTTGGGAGTGCAAACCTCTTGGTGTTCGAAACCTCAAGCAGACGGAAACATCCTGAAACATTTTGCAAAATACTGTGGATGACTAATGCCATTGATGCCATTGATGCCATGTCATTTGCTGGGCTTTGCGGGGGTATCTGTTGGAGGATTGGGGCCACTGTGCTGCGCGGCAGCGCCTCGCAGCGGAGCTTGCTGCCAGGGATGTGCATTTGTACCACGCCAGCGAGGAGGATCCCGTGCGGAGCGTGAGACCATGATTCCATGATCTTTTCATATTTTGTCATACATTTTTTTTCAGTTTGACCAGAAGTATTGGATGATTATGATTGATTATGCCATCATGCAAAAATGATATGATTGACATGAACATCGTTTCTCTTCGAACTGTTTTCCTCCACGCGTTTGCTGTCACCATCTACGGGAGGATCAGCTGCCTTTGACTCCGGCCAAGGCCGCGAAGGCCAGAGCGGACAAACCTTGAACTGCTTTCTGCTGGGGTTTGCCTTTCGTTTTCCAAGACATTTATGAACATATTTCAAATTACAGTATTGAACGGAAAAACAAGAATCATTCAAATTGGATTTCTGGAGTCATTCCAACCTACAAATTCATTTGCATTTCACCCCGGAATGCTTTGAACTTGTCCAAATGCCACGGAAGGCCTTACCCCAGCATCCTCCGCTTCCCTCGGCAAAACCGCGAAAAAAACGAGGCCTTGAAGATCCAAAGAGTTTTGGGACGAAAGAATTTGTTGACAGACTTGGTTTGCATCCGTTGGATTCATGGACCAGTTGCACAACGAAGCACCTTCCTGGTATTGGTAAACCAGCTTGTGCAAATGTTCACGCAAACCCGCCACCTTCCTGAGTAGATGCGACATCACGAATTGTACAATTGATGCAGGTTTTGTCTTTCAGCCCATATTTTTGTTCTCTTTTGCTACAAGCTGAAAAACCACCAGGCGTTTCGGAAGGGTCGCCGTGTGCGGCTTCCACGGCGCCGGACACGGTCTTTGAGGCGCTGGAAGAAGCAGCGACGCTCTTCGCACAGCAGCGACAAAAGGTGGTGTGGTGTGTCTCGGTGTGTCTCGGTGTGGTGATGCTCACTGGAAAAACTTCAAGCCGGCTGGAAGGGATCAAGATGATGAAGATCACTGCAACTGACTTTTTGATTCAATAATGAATATAATGAAGAGTTACTAAGTTTACTTTTTCAGACTCTCATTGCTGTTGATGAATGCTTGGAGTCACAGTTTGTGATGCCCATGATTGACGCTGTAATACCGTCTCTCCCAATCAGATTGGCGTCGAAGCCATTGAGCCTCAAAGGCTGAAATCATTAGGGTGATTCTGCCAGAATCGCTGCAGCTTTAGAGTTTCTCAAAGTTTCGAGCATTTTGAACTTTAGGACTTTCTTGGGTTTCATGTATGTCCACAACACAACGGTAGCAAGTCGCAAGCGTTTCGGTTTGAGTTCTGGCATTTATCAACATGACGAGAATCTGGTTCTCCCGGAACGTAGAACCCTGAGCATTTTGAACCTTCTCATCATTTGTGTACCATGTCGGCCGTGCCAATGATGTGGCAGTCGCCTGAGAATTTGGGAGATTGATATGGTATGGATCAATGGATCACTTGGGATGTGATAGTTGGCGACCCAGGCGTAGAAGGCTGCGCGGCTTGGGCAAATTGGCTTTGGCAGCTGCAGCTGCAGGTGGGAGCCTCCTGGTTGGGAAGGCAATGAATATCTATTGACGTTTGTTCTCCACGCTGGGGGCATCTAATTTAAAATTTTCCCTCACCAAGTCATTGAAGTCAGGAGACTGCTATCCAGAATAATCAATTTCCCCAGAGTGCTAGATGTTTGGCTGTTGGCGATCAGGTCTTTCCGTGCTCGCGTGCTCCACCGGGCGTAGTTGACACATTTCATGAAGCAATAGATCCAATAGGGCAGCAACCATCGTTTTGTGATGTAACTTGTGGATCCTGTGATTTTGTGCATGTCTTGCTCCTCACAGGTACCAAAAATTGCAGGAAAGATGGCGTCGAAAACAGCTGGAGGAGCACTTGGAAAGGTGCGAGTAGAGATTGTGGGGGTGCTGCGACTGGTTGTTCGCCATGTGATGTTAGGCAAATTTAGGCATTTGTGGACAGATGATGAATCATGTCTGTGATGAATTACCTCCGCCAAATTGTTGTGCAGCTGGATTCCGCAGATTTGTGTATTTGCAAAGAGTTTTTGCGTGGTTGACAAGAGATTGCTAGGTTCAAGTCACGTGCTGATAAACAGGTGGACGAGTCGAGGGCCAGCCAAAGAGCCGGTGGTGGAATGTCAGGTGCAGTTCCAAGCTGTATCGCGTATCAATTTCTTGGTTTGGTGATGTTTGGTGATGTTTGGTGTGTTGTCTTGTTGCTCATAGCATGTTGGAGAGTACAGTCAGTTATCAGTTGCCGGTTTGCTTTCACTCTTTGACATCTTTTGACCTAGCGTTGCTCATAATCTTGGGCGACACTGCCAGGTGCCAGTGGAGCACGGTGCATCAGGGGAGGATTTGGAGTATGACGTGGTGGAGGTGCTGTGATCACTGTCGTTTTGTAGATTTTTGCAGTGGAAACACGGCTCTCTTGGGCATATCATCGCTGTCCAGATACTTAGATCAGATACTTAGATCACTACGGATCCTAGTTTTCCAGTTTATGCAGTGTTAATTCATTGGACATAGTTTAGTTGTTTACCTCTCCGACACCCCAAGCTTTTGCAACAGCTTTGGAAAAAGGTACCTGTGGGTCTCGCCTTTGAATGCGAGAGGCTAAGGCGCCGACAGCTGCATCTAGTTTGACGCGACAACTCAAAACATGCTTTTTCCATATGTTTGCCAAGTTCTTCAGTCTCCAGCTGATTCAAGATACATGAGCCTACGATTGGTTCAAGGGATACTATGGCATGACATGTTTGGAACATCCTAATTTTCAATTGGACAGACATCTCTTTTGACATTTGCTTGCCTCGATGGGACTATGAGAATTGAAAAGGCACCAGCTTCGGGAAAAATTCCTTTGTGATGACCTCAAGCTGGTGGAGGACCCGGTGTGAACCATGTGTGAACCATGTTCTGATGAAGATTCATGGAGCATTTGGAGCATCTCAAGTTCCAGAGCTTAGGGTTCTTGGAAGCATTCTGCGGAGCATCCATCCATCCAGCTTCTGCTTGGTCCTTCAAAGACTGTGGCATCGACGCCACTTGAGTCATAGCATGTCATAGCTGCTATAGCTATAGTAATATATTATGTAATATAGCTAGTATCAAGTGAGACAAGTGAGATATCATGAGCAAACAGATCACACAGGAATCAGCCGCCAGGAGTTGTCGAGCTACTTTGCAAATAAAGGAGGAGAGGAAGACGAAGAGGAGGCCCTTGGAGACTGAAGTTGCTTGGAGTTTGTCCCTTGCAACATCCACCTCCTAGAAGTCCTAGCAGCAGCAGGGACATGTGGTGTGTGATTCGGAGTGATTGCAAGTCAGATTGGTTACAACAAAAAACAAAAACACTTAGAGACATTGGTTATTATTGGAGACCAATCATCGTGTCCACTTGATCAGCATAGAATCTCAATGTGGCTATCCCTGATCACTAGTCACCAGTCATCAAAAATTAGTAATAAATCAATAATGATAATCCATGCCTTCTATTGGTTTGGCAATGGATCGACTGGCAGGAAGCTTTACTGCAATTGCCATGGATCGACTTGGCCGCCTTGGCGCAGCTCACGTGGCGGCCCTGGCTGGAAGCTTGTGTCTTTGGGTAGGTTCACTGCCATTTGATCTGAACATTGGTGGAACATGGGTGGAACCTAGGACCTAGTCACTAGATGTCACTAGTCTGAGTCAATCGCACGTTGTTTTTCCTACATCTCATGAGAACAGGATGTGTGCTCTTGCCTCGTTTTTAGACTCGTTTCTGGACTTGGGTTTTACGTCAGTCAGCAGTTTCCCCCTACCGAACGCAGTCGACCAGTTGCTTGTTGCATTGCCCTCTCTGCGGACGTTGACTCAAGGCGGTTTCTTACAGCAGCTGCATCGATTAGCGAAAGATGTTTCTTCAAAAACTTAGTCATTGAAACATATTGAAACAATTTTAAGGATTTCTAAGGTGGAAACTTCTGATTCTCAGACTCAGAGCCTCTCATCGCGAGTCCTTGGCATCCCATGGCATTCCCCATGGTGAACATCGAGGTGGACACTTTGGATGGGAAGCGCTTCAAATTTGATGATGTTTCGACAGAAATCACTGGTCGGGAGTTGCAAAGGATGATCAGCGAACGACTTCCCTACAAAGGTTCTGGCATCTCTGTTCAGCATGGATCATCTCCACTTTCTTTGAAACAGACTCTACTGCAACAAGGAATCGCTGGAAAGGAGGTGACTCTGTCTTACGTCTATCTTCCCGTAAACCTCTATTCTGCCTGGAGCTATCTCCAAGGACAGCTTCCTGAAGAGGTTCCTGAAGAGGTTCTCGAAGGAGTGACGGGAATCAAAGGTATGAACTCGATCAACCCCTTGGATTGGCACTTGCCAAAGAGCCTTCGCAGCCTGACGCTGGGATGGGACTTCAATCGTAGCTTGGAACATGTGAATTTTCCGAGCGGTCTACAGAGCATCACTTTTGGCGTCAACTTCAATCAGAGTTTGGAGGAGACGCACTTGCCAAACGGCCTGCGAAATTTGACTCTTGGCGAGATGTTCAATCAAAGCCTGGACCGGGTGACCTTGCCAAGTAGTCTCCAGAGCTTGACGTTCGGCAGTTGCTTCAACCGAAGCTTAGATGGTGTGACCTTCCCGGATGGACTGCAAATGCTGACCTTTGGCCGACTGTTCAATCAGAGCTTGAATCGGCTCACCTTGCCAATGGGCCTTCAAAGTTTGACCTTTGGCATTTTTTTTAACCAGACCCTGGATGAGGTCTGTTTGCCCGCCGGTCTTAAAAACTTGACCTTTGGGGGGATGTTCAACAAGAGTTTGGATCGAGTGGCTTTACCAGAAGGCTTACAATGCCTGACCTTTGGTGATTCATTCAACCAGAGTCTGAGCCGGTTGACTTTGCCAATGGGACTTCAAAGCCTGAAATTTGGTGAGATGTTCAACCAAGGACTCGACCAGTTGACTCTACCAGACGGTCTCCGAAGCTTAACTTTTGGAAACTCATTCAACCAAAGCCCATGTGGGTTGACCTTACCACATGGCCTTCAAAGCCTTTCTTGTGGGAATTCGTTCAACCAAAGCTTGGATGAGGTGATTTTGCCAAGCAGTCTACAGAGTTTAACTTTAGGATATATGTTTGATTTGAGCCTGAATCGGCTAACTTTGCCGAATGGTCTCCAGAGTCTCACTTTCAGCACCAGCTTCAATTACAGCCTTCTGGAAGTAACATGGCCATGTAGCCTGCGAAGTTTGACTTTTGGCCAGATGTTCAACCAGAGTTTGACTGGGCTAACTTTGCCAAGTAATCTGCAACACTTGACCCTGGGCAGCAACTTCAACCAAAGCTTGGACGAAGTGGCCTTACCCCATGGTCTCCGAAGCTTGACCCTGGGCCAGATGTTTAATCAGAACCTGGACCGGCTCGTCTTGCCGAAGGGCCTTCAAAGCTTAGAGTTTGGTGAGATGTTCAATCAGAGCTTAGATCAGGTCACGCTGCCAAGTCTGCGAAGTTTGACTTTTGGTGCGTTTTTTGACCAGAGCTTGGATAATGTGATTTTGCCAAACAGTCTACAAAGCTTGACTTTTGGCACAGCATTCAATCGTAGCTTAGATCGTGTGACTTTACCGCATGGTCTACAAAGTTTGACCTTTGGCGAGATGTTTGATCAGAGCTTGGATAATGTGATTTTGCCAGAGAGTCTTCAAAGCCTGACTTTCGGCAGCAATTTTAGAAAGAGTTTAGATCTGGTGCATCTACCAGATGGTCTCAACCGCTTGACCTTTTGCTCCTCGCGGTTCACTCCTCACTTAGATGAGGCGAAGATGCCCCTGCATTTGAAAGAGCTTTCTGGCCAAGGGTTGGTTGTGAGCAGCGCGGATCCTTGAGCGAAGAAAAGTGTCATGAACTGTGCCGGGGTGGTTTGAGCATGTTGAAGCTGGGATCTTCACTGATCTTCATTCGTTTGCCAAGTCGCCTATCACAATTGATCCCCCAGTTCCCCAGTTGGGCCAAGGTATTGGTACGATCGACGGCCTCGTGGTGATGAGGAGGTGGAACTTCCCAAAGAGGAGCCCTGGAAGGCTTCAGTCATTTGGACCGATGTGGGAAAAATATGAAAATATGTCAACATTGGGTTTCACTTGTGATCATCTCACACCCAAAAGGCCACTGAAAAGGTATGAGCCTATTTAGGGCCTATTTGTTTTGCGGTCCATACCGTGTAACAGCTGGAGGATTGTTTGCTAGATGCCAACTTAAAATCATCAAAAACTGAGACATTGAATGCAACATAATGCACATCTGCTATGACCTCATCATGATATCCATTGGATATCCATTGGATATCCAATGGATATCCAGGACATTTCCATGCCGTGTCTGACATTTTCCAACACGAGCGGCTCAAGCATCACTCGCCGCAGGAGCGACCTCGAGATGCCAAGTACGGGCGGTGGACCAAGAAGATCAGCCGGGAGAAGGCGGCAGCTTCACACCAATCAAGCGTGAGTCAACGCGAATCAACGGATCCCAAGCTATCTTTGACTGCAACAATGTTTGGTCAAAATTGGCTGGTTAAAATCTTCTCAGGATGGGATGAAAATTATTCTGAGGGAAGACTTGATGAACACGAAACAAACGGCAAATCCCAAAGTCAGACTGTGGTTCTCTTCAAGTTTGCCATCGCAGGTGATATATTCTTCTGTGGGGCTGAAGTCTCGAGTTCGTACCCGAGGACATCTTGGAGCCAAGGCTGGGCATCGAGGGATGACTTGCATGTAGACAGCACACGGTAATATCATTGCATATTAGATTATCTGTATATTGGATGTCATGGTATATATAAACACTACTGTATGCATGCATACATGCATCAAGTGATCCCATGCATGGCATTTGTTGCATGCCTGGGTCATCATCTGGACTCTATGCGATCCCTGCTATTTGATTGCTGTGTTGATGGTTTTGGACCAGATTTCCCAGCTCACATCTAGCAAAATGTCCTAAGTCTTTTAAGTGTTAAAACTTTGGGAGAATAAACCGCTGCTGTCTACGACTGCTTCCAAAGTAGCAATCTCCCTCCAAATAGAGGTAGCCGATAGTTGCCTTCCACAGCCACACTTTCGTTAAACCTTGATGATATTTGAGGGTTGCATCTATTCAACTTCGAGTATTGCTGATTTGCACACCATCAAAGTGGGAGCTTTTCGATTGGCTAAAAACAGCTTTTGCACTGGACCTGTCCTGCTTTTTTCTACCCATACATGTACAACATTGTGTAAGCATACACACATGTTATTTAATGTATACACGTCGTGATCTATCTACTTACATTCCGGTACATGCATCTGTTCATATTTGTTCTATATGCACATGTTGTCCTATCATGACACCATCTGCAATGTCCGACGTTTACCTGGGAGGTATTTCGCCGACCAGCTGGAGTGGATGTCTTGCTCCAAGTCAACGACTGCTGTGGGTTGGACCTTTTCCGAAACTAGTCGGATCCAATCGATCCAAGATTTGATCTGTTTTGACTCAAGCTGCCAAAGGACATGGCCATTTTAATGTGTATTAAAACTCCTTCAACCTGGGTAAACTGTGACCAACCCGAGAGTTGGACATCTTTCAGAAATTAGAGTTGTTCACAAAGAAATTATGGATACCCAGTTTGGGCCTGTCCAAGTCCCCTCCACCAGTGTGACCTCACTGCGGGGCAACGAGGTGACCCGTTTGTCCACACTTCAGCGTGCGGCATCGCTGTGTGGCCATGATCCATTGCTGGAGCTGGTTGAGGCATGGAAGACATGGAACCAACAAGAAGATTTTCATGGATTTCACGGAAGGGGAACCGACATCGCGAGAATGGACATGTGTTTGTATATCTGTTGGCTGAAATTCTCCGTCACTCCTATCCCTTCCTGTAGATCCCTCCAGGTGGTGTTCAAGAACTCTGGGAACGGGTCAAAAAATCATACTGTGTTTGTTGGGAGAAGGATAGGCTGACGGAATGACATAGAACCAGATCCATGATGATAGATTCATGCTGAACCTGTGGATTGCTTTTTCGTCTGGCCCCCACAAAAATACAACTTCAGCTGGGGCTCTGGTGGCTTTGCCCACCTGCCCATGTGGCAGACCACCATGGAGAGCCTGAGACCGCGGAATGTGGCGCGGATTCCATGGTCGGAGGTGGAAAAGCGCGAGACTTAGAGATGTGCATCATCAAACAAGGCCATGTTTCCTCTGTTTCTTGATTTGAGGCCAAGGTGTTGCTGATTTTTGTCAATTTGTTTAGATTTTAGGTGATTCCCACGTTCTAAGCACGATTCGGTTGCACCTTCTTCGTCTTCTGTGCTCTGCTCTCCAGGCACAGCAGCAAGGATGACCTTTGGCTTCTGATTGATGGCAAGGTGCCTTTCGAAACATGAAGTGCCCAAGACCTGTGTCATTGCATCATCATTCTATGCGAGTAATGACATTACAGTACACTTTATCGTTGCAATCTCCTCAATAGTGTTTCCCTTCTTTAAAAAAGAAAGCAGTTTGTAACATAGTTTATTTAGTTTATTTATGTCATTTTATGTCTATTCGGCTCTTCCATCTTTTGTTTGCCTGACAGGTCTATGACGTGACCTCCTTCCTATCGCTTCATCCAGGCGGTGGTCAACTGGTGGTGGATGCCGCTGCGCAGGATTCCACGTCGCTCTTCGAGCGGACGCACGGAGAAGGACTCAGGTGCTCTGGAAACCTTGCTGTTTTTTGAGGCAAAAAAGGGCGGCTGTTTTGTGGCACGTTTATATCCGTTTACGTCCGTTTACATCCGTTTACATCCATGTATCTTGATGCAATGACACTCATGTGGCCGCTGCCGCTGGTGCAGCACATGCTGCAGATATTGATGCTTTGATGCTTTTGGAGGTATTCCCTGCGGCTGTTGAACCAGTTCTTCATCGGCGTTTGTGAGAACCCTGGCGAGGCAGCACCATCATGGCTGATGAAAGTTGATGGAAGTTGGCAAGTCATCAGTTCACCGAAATCCTGGACTTGCGATACCCAATGATACCCAAACAGTTGATTGGATGCGCTAGCCCTGTTGGAACTGGTCGTGTCGTAGATTTCTCTAAACAGGTCGTCCCCATTTCTGTAAAAAAAAAACAACGGTCTCCTAAAACTGTCAATGTTTTGGGGCAATTCGTCTTACGCAGGCAAAACCCGCAGAGGAGGCGGAGCAAAAGAATATTGCAGCCATGGAGAAGCAACATGAAGCAACGCATGAAGCAACGTAGCTTCAACACTATGCTTCAACACTATGCTTCAACACTATGCTTCAACACTATGCTTCAACACTATGCTTCAACATTCTTTCAACATGTTTCTTCTGATTCTGTTTGAAATTCCTCTGTCGGCATCAAAGTCTTGAAGCCATTGCTGCACACATCGTGTGTAAGCTTGGGCCTTTTCGTGGCGGATCTTCACGTATATTTCCACGTTTGGGTGTAAGAATGCATTCAATAAGGCACAACAGTTTAACGTTTAAACAATCCAAATCAGTTAACTGCTGTACCTTTGAGGCATTTCGTCCTGTTGTAGTCTTGTATCCGGCATCCGGTCCTCTTCTGTAGTCATTCTAGAGAGGGTCCACATGCAGAGGAGCAGCCGACACCCGAGTTCCTCAGCACCTTGAGGCACCCGCAGGGTTCAAGTGTCATGCCGTTTCTTCTGGTGATGTATGACCTTATTTCTGTTTCGTTTCTCCTGAAAAACAAGTTGTCAAAGATGTCGCTGTGGTGAACAAAGAAACCACCAGTGATCTATCCCTACAGGTCGATCACTGGTGCACTTCATACCTTTGATGAGGCAGAACCTGGGCCTTTCAGGTTGCAGGTAGAAACATCATGCCCCATCACAACAAAGTGAAGATGAAAAGATGTGAAAAAATGTGAAAAGATGTGAACTGCGCCCCGCTGAATCCATAAGGGATGTTGCAGACATGAATAGTCAGGGAATATGTTTCTGCAGACTTGTGCGTCGCAAGGATTCTGCAAATATATTCCAACTGTTGAACGACGGCGCGGCACAGGCCAAGGCTACTGGAGAAGCTCAAGGCATTTTAAGATAGCGCAGTCATGCGCCGTGCGCAGTCTGTTGACCGAAGTTGGTTGCAACAAAAGCAGAGCGAATCCGCCGTTGGAGCGACAGTGGAGACAAGTGAAATAAGTGAAATCAGAAAATATGATGGTGGGCCAACATCATATTATATGATTTCACTTCCCATTGGCGTGGGAACCATGAGACATACTTCGAGAGATGTTTGTGGTTAGGGGGCTGTATTTTTGATGGTGAGGTAGCCATTCCTTTTTGAACGAGCCGTGGATGCCTTCAGTTCTCCTCCATGCATCCGGGTGTTGAGAGTTAGAAGTGGGGCAAGGTGTCGCGATTGATGATAGTAGCGGTCCATACAGCTACTTTCTCTAAGAAAAGAATCTTCATGCAGCCTCATCTATGTTCTCCGTATTTTGATTTGGTTCTTCATTGAGATTGCTTAACCCCTCTTGCACCGGAAACCACAATGGTATTTGGTGGATTTTGGCTCACAGTCTGCGGGCTTAGAAGGGGGTGTCAAACAAGGCAGCTCGGGATCTGAGGCAGGATGATGCTCGGAGTTGGTCGGATGCTTCGAGACTAGCAACTCCAAAGTCTTTCAAAGCCTTTTTGGGGCTGGATGTTCGGTACAAGTCAACCATGACTATGATTGACGATGATCAACTGGTCCTTGAGTCATTCTGGTCAGGTTGCAGATCGTTTTTTAATTCACACCTTGGGATGACCGGTCGCCGTGGCACCTTGGCTGAGCAGAGATGAAAACCGTAGACTTTCCCACTGATTCCCACTGATTCCCACTGATTGGCTGGTCTTCAGTGGGCTAAAACCCCAAAGAAGATGGAAATGGTCTACCAAACCGGCTCTCCTGTCTATTTTCAAAGGGACATCATTATTGATGGAAAGTGATAGAGTTGAATGGCCCTGTCACAATTGAACCGAACTGAGTCGCCACATCTGCTGCGGTCACCGCTGCGGCCACAACATTGGCAGCATGCGCCAACATTCAGGCCTGGCAATGCCATTGCACTCTATTGCAGTCAGTACTTGTGTCTGATAGTGTCAATTCCTAAGAATTGCTGGCTTTGTTTAGGGTGCATTCGTGGCCACAATTTTAATGATGTAAGATAAATATCACGAATCATGCATATAATTTGTGACTATCCCATGCTCTGTAACAGTGAGCACAAACAAGGGCACAAAAAGCGCACGGAGCAGAACACCAAAATCCACACTTACCCAGCCCAAATAGGCGTCACTTTTTATCTTCCTGGCAAAACATTCATCTGAAGTGCATGCCACCTGCCCAGGATAAGGAAGGATATGTAGTCAGAATGAGATCAAGGAATTGGAATACAATTAGAATTCACCCTGCAACACGTGGCAGTTTCTATCTTCCATTGACCAGAAAGCCTGCAATAAGTTCCTGTCAGACCTCTTGTTTCTTGCAATTTCAAGACCTGAGAACAAAAGCCTGTGCTTGCATCAAAATCTTGCCACAACTTATCCAAGAACATTTTTGCTGCTCCGGAGCAAGGTCTGTTCCTGTCAAACCCTGGACCAATGAATCTGCACACAGCAGAAAAGGGATTTGCAAAGCAAAACCGCCCAGACCTTGAAAACTGCAAGTTTGCGATGTAAGTTTGTACAGTTTGTAGTGTCAAACTTACTAGGCTATAGAACACTGTTCTCATCAAAATTTGGTCTGATGGCTGCTGCTGTAGGATGCCGGTGCCAAATGATTCAATGGACTTATAAGAATTGACAAGTTGCAGCTGCGTTTCAGCCCTGCGACACAAAAAGTAATTTGACCTCAAGGTAGATCATGCAATTGGCAATTGTGAACTGAAACCACCCAAAGATCCCTACACAGAACCAAAAACTTCCCAAGGGATTTAGGGGCAAGTTCCTGAACAAAAAGGTTTCAGCTCACCCTGGCCAACCCTCACACAGCAGCTTCCTCTTGAAGCCATGCAGTGAGTGCCTTGGGCACTGTGATCTGGGCCCGGTCACAAGTCTTTCTGTACCTGGGAAGGGAAGAGAAAAATGTGTTTCGTAAAGTGGCTTCTGACATGAACAACGAATAGAAAAATAAGGGATCACCGCCTTGAGGCGGGCGTGGGTTTTCTACGATTGTGGCTTTGGAGATAGACTGAGAAATGAGCACTTTACATTGTAATTTACAGGGATTTNGAGGCGGGCGTGGGTTTTCTACGATTGTGGCTTTGGAGATAGACTGAGAAATGAGCACTTTACATTGTAATTTACAGGGATTTATGCTTCTGGAACATGCAATTTCGATGTTTGCTCGAAGATGTCAATATGCCAAAAAAAACTTTTGTAATTCAGCAATATTTGCTTCAACTTCAACGCAACTTTTTTCTTCAGTGTTCTTTCAGTTCGCATTCTTCATTTTGAAGAGCTTTCCGAAAGTCTGCATATATTTCTCC